>PVIC010006338.1:0-54575 GCA_004025085.1 Thryonomys swinderianus
TATTACTCACAATCTGGAGACAAAACTACATGTGTAAAAAGAATTAAAATTTAGTGAGCCAGAGATTTAGTTTAGCAGCACAGTGCCTGCCAAGGTAAGAATCTGTTAAGGTGAATAATGGATTAGACAGCATTAATTTTATTATTTAATCTATATGTACTTTTGTTTATATGATCAATTTTGTAACTTTTTAGAAACAGTGAATGTAATTAAGCACATGGAACCATTTTCTGTCCTGGTAATGCCAAACATTGTTGTTTTCTCTTTTTTTTTTTTTTTTTTTTTTGAGACGGTCTCACTTTGTAGTTCAGGCTGGCCCTGAGCTCACTATGTAGACCAGGTAAGCCTCAAACTCAGCAATCCTCCTGCCTCTGCCTCCCCAGTACTGGGATTATAGGTGCGAGTCACCACACCCAGGATTGTTGTATGTGGTTACCAAGGATTGAACCAGGGACTGTGGGTTTGCTAAGCAGGCGCCAGAACCACTGAGCTAAATCTCCAGCCCGTGATTGTTGTCCTCTTGTGGTTAGGGTCAATGTTACCAGTTTTGTTTGTCAAGTGATTTGCTAGTTTCTGTCCATGCTGTAAGAAAAGTGTCTAGGGCAGTGAGGATGAAACTTTTAGAGACCGTGTGACCCAAATGCAACCCAAAGCTCACCCACTTATTTATCACAAAGTCCCAACACTGCAACTAAACCTAAACACTGAAGTTTTAGTTTAGAAAAAACAACACATACATTAAAGGAAAAACACAATAACCAAGATTTAATGGTACAGCCTGCAGTGGCATGTGTGCCATAGGGTTCACTGCTGCTGGCCTAAGGTGTCCTGGCAGCACATGGCATAGAGTGCTGCAGTGCTGGGATCCTCTTTCTGTATCCTCTGGCCTGATGTCAAACTACAGCAATTATTTATCTTTACTCCAACTCAAATATCCCAACGGTCTGCTCCTAACAAATCTTAACTGCTCAGCATTTCCATGAAAATGTAATTACAAATTATTTGGCAGTTTCTTAAGAGACCAGACATGGAGCTAACCCAGGAGTTTTTCTTCTACATACAGAAGAATTAAAAGCAGGGGCCCTAACACACAAAAATGTATTTGTTCACTATTGTTTCTAGCAGCACTACTCACAGTTGTCAAACGGTAGAAGCACCCTAAGTAACCATGAATGGATAAACAAAGTTTGTTATACCTCCGAATGGAATATCACTCACCCATAATGCTATAGAATGAGAACATATGAGCACCTACCTTATGAAGTTTGATACCATGGCATCCTGTCTTTAGTGGAAAAAAGTCTCTGCTTACTGGGCTGAACCAGCCCTTGAGTTTCCTCCAGCATGAACAAAGATGGGCCAGGGCAGTGGTCTAGAAGATCTCGAAGGTGTCCGAACTCTGGAGGCTACTGCAGAGATGTGGCAGCCACTGCAGTTCTGGGCTCCCGACCAGAGAATGCTGCGCTCCATTTCCATGGCCAGTTGTCTTCCAGAAAAAGATAAGGAGAAGGGAAAACGCATTTGATCAAGTACAGCTTTGGGGGTTTTGTTGTTGTTGTTGTTGCTTAGTTTGCCAAGGCTAAGTGGTCGCCTCTGACATGAAGATGTCCTGTCTTGGTTTAAATAGGCAAGATCACCCTGGACCCACAGAAGGGGTGAGGGGAAAGCTCAGGGCTGGCTAGGAGTTGAAACAACCTAGAGCTGCAGGTGGCCTGAGGCAGAAAGGAGTTCCTCACAGGAGCCAGGACTAGAGGCAGCTGGGCTTGCACAACAGGTAGAGCCCCACCAAGTCCTGGGGACCGCTGCCTTTTACGGGCCTTCCCCACAAGTGTCAGTATAAAAATTGATTTTAATAACCATTGTATACTGAACTGTTTCTCCTTAGCTAAAATGTAATAGACCCTAAGTACTAAGGGCCAAGGTGCCATGTCTACATGTGTAATATGAAATCGCCTTGTGAGGGACTAGGACACATTACCTTATACCTCTGTCCCTGTGGTTCCCTTTCTTGGGGGTAGGATAGGACTGGGTCACTTTGTTCTACCTTCCTCCCTCCCTCCCTGTCCTCTTTTTTCAGTCAGCAGGCATAAGGCTAGATAGTCTGGGACAACTTTCTAGGAGAGAAGAGCTATCCTGGCTGCATGGTGGTAACCCAGTGCCTTGGTAAGGGTAGCCAGGAAAAGCTAACGGTGATAAAGAGAACCAGTAGCCTATGAGGGAGCTGCTCTCTGCTTGAAATCTCTTATTACGCTTTGCAATTCCATCATGTTATGCAGGAGCCCTCAGTAGATGCTGTTAAACTGTTTCCTCTTTCTGCTGTGCTTTAGAAAACCATGAGGGACAGTGGAGATGGCAGTACTGAGACAGGTCATAAGGTGCTAACCAGAAAGAGCAGGAGTGAAAGATAATAAGAAATGAGCAGGAGTTCCTGGACGCCACGGGGGAGGGGCAGCTGGATGTTCCCACATGGGCTACTCTAGGAGAGCAACCTTGGGGGACTGGAGAACCTGGATGTCCAGGTTACGGGAAGCACTGCTGAAGTGAGCACACAGGCCCATACAAGTTTGGCCTCCAAAGAATTTCCTTCAGACACTGTCAGTTGACTGGCTAATGTGTTTCAGGTGTGGACTCAGGTCTGCGGTATTCAGCCAGTCCGACATCTCTGACCTGTATTGTTATCACCTTGCTCGCTTGTCTGCATCTTCATACAGTATGGATTTGGGGGGGGGGCTTCCTCTTAATTATAAAAGAATTCTTTGCTCTTTATGAGAATCTAAATGATATTGAAGTATACTGGAATCTAAATCATGTAGAAGCATATTAGAAGTATATTTTGTCAAATGTGATGCTAAAGTCAAGATGTGCCAAGCTTGCGGCATCTGTAGGCTCTTTGAGAAAGGCTTTCACTGGCTAGATGCTGTCTGCCTTCCTCTCTGCCCTGGTGCCTCTCCCAGTGCCCGGGAGCTATTAGCATAATCATCCAGAATAGTTGGATTCACTCAAAGTACCAGGAGAGAGAGCTGTGTTCACTATTAAATTCCCCAAAATGGTGTTGTCCTTTAGCAAAATATCAAGAGCCAAACCAGCGTTTTATGAGTGGAAACAGAAATAACATTTAAAAGAATATTCTGTTAGCATATGTGGCAAAACGTTGACTTATAATTTCCACAAATAAGGTAATTAGCATTTTTCTTTTATCTGCTTTGTATTCTCTTCCACTTCTTTTGCAAATAGCACCCCCATTTAGTGTGAGGAAACCACTTCAGACACCACCAGAGCTGACCCACATGGTTTGTGAAGAGCCATCCCCATACTTTGCCTCCAGGGGTGTGCATGTGACTCAGGCCCAGACAACCAGAATGATGCATGCTTCAACTATGGTGACCTTAGAGAGGATTATAGGGCCCAGGGCCCAGCCAGTCCATCTCACAACTTTATGCCTACATTACTCGCAAAAAGGGCATTCTACCTGTAGAGGTAAAGAAGAGTTGCTGTATTGGAGGCTGCCTGAATTTAAGCAGCTACTATCCCTCCTACACTAGAACCTGACCAGGGAAAATGACAGGCTGAAAGACAGAGACTCCGGCACCAATGATACCATTCGCTTATGGCAATCCAGGCAGGGTACCTGAAGCTATCTTGGAATCTTCTGTCTGAGCCAGTTTGAATGGAATTTCTTTCTCTGATGACCAAAAAGGTTAGAATGAGGTCTCCTTTTAACAGCCACATTGAAAATTACCTTCCTGAAAAAAATAATTAGACTGATAATTGCATTTATCTATTCTATAATTTATCAATTATCTATGAGATTATGAGCAGGATACTTTGAGGCAATATTTGAAGTTTCGAGTTAATGCAAGTCTGATAATACTGAAGCAGCGATTACAAGGTACTGTATACATGAGGAAAGCAGGTGCTTGTGTGGTGTTTAAGATGTGGAGGAAACATCTTCAGGTCTTAGTATAGAAGAAGTTGGGGGAGGGGGCAAACAGGCTGACTGTATTTCCACTGGAATAGCGTTTGGTGGGGTACTGTCTTTCACGCAACACTGCCAATTCATTGTGTACTAACACTAGGTGACTGGAGTGGTCTGGATTGGAGTCATCTCTACTGTTTTCATTGAATGTGCAACTTTCTTGTTGGTGTTAAGTCTTTGATGACAGAAAAGTGTGAGCCACGCCTCTGACCAGGAGACAATCTAAATTGTAACTTTAGATACCATGTCGAATCCTTGTGTGGCCTACAAAAAAAAGTCTCTTAACCTCTTGGCCTCAGTTTCTCTGTCTGCAAAATAAGGCTCATAATCCAAACTGAGACACCTCATTGGACTGTTGTGCACATTAATTATTGTTTATAGTGCAAGTGGAAGTTGGGTTGCGTTAATTATTATTATCATTCCTGGTCTTCTAGCCAAGTTTAAGTCCAGCCCTCACCTTGCTTTGAGTTCCTGGTATCTGACAAGATACAACCTAAGGCCACAAAGAGGGACATAAACCATAATCTACTCAGCAGATTAGGCATATCCCAGCCAGATAGGCATCTGGCCCAAAAGTCTCTGCGGGTCCTACACTCTTGGCTTTGGGGCTCTGCGCTTTTTGTAGAACTTCATTCCAACAGAGCAAGGGTTCTGAGACTGCTGCCACACTCCTGTCCCTCGCCTCTTTGTGAACCTGCCATTTAATTTTCTAAGAAGTCTGGAGATCAATACAAGTCGTTTACCCTGTCATTAGACAAGGCCCTAAATTGCAAGTTGCAGGTGGAGGAGCTTCAAAAGTGTTGTGATCACTCATGAAGAAAGATGACTAATGCTTTCTTCTGGTCACTTGTTTAGCTTATGACTTAGTTTCTATTCTGTAGGTACAACAGCTCTCAGAATGTCACGTATCTTAGGTAGTGACAATCACTATATTCAGTTTCATTAATACACTGTAGCTTCGGCCATATCACATAGTCCAAGTTGTCTTTCCCCAAATAAGGAGAAAGGTGAAGAAGACAAAGTTCATCTCATCTCACCAGTCACCATCTCTGTCAGCATCAGTGTTATTATTGAGTCCAGAGACACTGTGTGTTTAACCCTTTGCAGCGAGCTCAATCTCTATGTATGCAGTGCAAGTTGGATGAACAATTCTAGCAGATTTGATTCTTGGCCATGCACAGAACCCTATAGTTTAGAAAAACAATAGCATAATATACCAACATCCCCCAAAGCAGAGGAATTCATCCTCTACTGAAGATTTGAAGCAATCTGCTTTGGGCATAGTTGCAATCTATTTTTTTCTTTCTTTTTTTTTTTTTTTTTTTTTTTTTGAGACAGGGTCTCACTTTGTAGTTCAGGCTGGCCCTGAGCTCACTATGTAGCCCAGGCAAGCCTGGAACTCAGCAATTCTCCTGCCTCTGCCTCCCGAGTGCTGGGATTACAGACATGAGCCACCATGCCCGGCACTGTGATATGTGGTACTGATTGCTGGAGGGCATGAGTCACCATGCCCAGCATTGTATGTGGTTACTGGTGATCGAACTCAGGACCTTGTACTTGGGAGGCAGGCACCAGAACCACTGAACTAAATCTCCAGCCCTGCAATCTATTTATTATATTAGCTTATTAGGCAGAACCCAGCACTGTTTTCAGGGAATCATGACCTGCCTGCAAAGTACCACCCCTGTCCTCTCAGTAAACTAAGCCCAACTGGCCAGAGGCCGACCATGCCCTTGCCTCTGAGCCTAACATGCTCTCCCAGGCCTATACACACTGCCCTCTCACTGGTTTGCAACTGTCTCTTTCCAAATTCAGTCCTTGGTGTCAGCACAGCCCCCTCCTGCCCAAGCCGCTCTCACTTTCCCCAGCTGTACAATCCTCTGGCAAACAGGCAGGTCCTGCCCGGCTCTTTTGTCTGTTCAGCACACCAGACAGATTCGGGGTGGTGGTGAGTGCTAGTTAACTAATTAATGATTGTAAAGCACTTTAAAAACATAAAGAACTAGATAAATGGCAAATATTATTGTTATTAATGATGAGGCTGTTTAGTCATCCTTTGCCCTGAACTTAGCTCACTGCCCCCACTGTGGCCACAGGCTGACTTGTGAACTAGGATGAGAATTCTCCTCCTCCCTGCAGGCGCTGTTTCACACTGAGTCAGTGACCAAGGTGCAGGGCAGGGGCCAGGAAGCCTCCTCTCCGCATCTCCCACCTGCTCTCAAAGCACGGCCTGCTTTGCGGCTGTCAGACCAACATTTACCGAAAGCGGGGCCTGAAACCGCCTCCCTTTTCCCATTCACCTGTTCAGTGAGTTCACTGGTGTTTACGTGAGTTCTTGATTATGGTGATTAGATTGCTGTCCCTCTTTGAGGACAAAATGGAGCCAAAGACGCAGCCCCACTTTCCATCTAATGAATGGACTCACGCCCTTTAGGGCTTTGTTTTTCTTCCAGATTCTTCTGTGCAGCTTTGTTCCTTTGCTGTAATAGCTCTGTTGGTCAGGGAGGGCAGATAGTAATTTTCCCGTTTTATGAATGGGAAGCTTGAGGCATGGAGACATTTTAAGCCCTGTGCAAGTCCCCAGGGCATTTACACCCTGTGACAGGGCCAGGATTCACCCCTGTCCTTCTGAGTTTAAGCCAAGCAGTGTCCTCTGACCCATGAGCAAGAAAATGTGAAACATCCTTCACAGATTTGAGCAGAGCAAACCCTGTGGGGAGCATCCTTGTCTGCACGGCCATCTAGCAGAAGCCCTGGCCACTGGGAAGTAGTTAGAAGTGCCCATGGCCTGCTTGAGGCTTGTGATGTGACATTATAGAGAACATCAGGACCAGGAAGACTGTAGAATCCATCCATAGAATGGCCCCACAGACAGTGAGACTGAGGCCCAGCAAAGCTGATCCAGGGCAGAGCTAGGTCCCGGATGAGGCTTGACCTGAGATTTTCTCTTCTCTCCTGCACAGCTTCTCACTCAACAGCCACCCAGAAGTCAGCTTCTGGTTCTCTGGCTACAGATGCTGAGGCTCTGGGTAGTGCCACTGAATGTTTCCCAAGATTCTTCTGAAGTAAAATGGAGAGGTAATCAGCAAACACATGATTGGTAGAGCGATAAAAACGAGAGTATGTGTGCAAACACGTAACTCTCCCTTGCCTCGATAATCATCAGGACTCCCTTTGAGAGTCGCTGGTTATTATGTTTTTGATTCCCCAAGGGGGGAATTCTGACATGCCTACAGTCTGAACCTCGGTCTAGTAAGCCAAGGCTAGGACCTGTGTGAGAGGTGGGAAGTGGCCTGCCTCAGCATGCATGCGTGTGTGTGTGTGTGTGTGTGTTGTGGGGGAGGTCCCCTGTTCCTGCGGTGGTAAGACTCAGCTTTAGAAACATGTCAAGGATCTTCAGTGGCTGTGAGATTCAACTGTAACTCTGCCAACTGCACCCCGCAACTCCACTGAGACCTGTGCCCCATGCTGTGGCCTGAGGCGCTATGAGCCCCCCACCCCCAGACATTTTCACTTGTTATTGTTGGTATGTCTTTGTGATACACAATGAATTACACTCCTCCATTACATCTCATTTTTACTTCCCCTTCCCTGCTCTCACCTCTGCCCCATCCCCACAAAAGATTTCTCTTTTTTAGTAGTAATTCATGATGTGGCTACATCTTAAAAATTGCACCTTAATATATTGAAGTTGAAACGTGCATCTGTGGTTCCACCCTGGCCGGAGCGGAGCTCCAGGCAGGGCAACCAGGCACAGCTCAGGCTCTGCACCCTGTGCCCTCCTGCCCCCTTCTCAGTCACAGTAGCCGCTTGAGCTGTCACTGCTGCTGCCCAGGCCACAGGGCCACGATTCTGTTCATAGAGCAGAACCAGGAAGTGGATTCTTGTCACTAACTTTTCAGGAGCTGCCTTGTGCTGAGGCATGTCTGAAGGTCTGGAGAAAGCAGACACCAGGGGAATCTGGGGAAACCAGGCAGACCTAGCCAGAGGCGTCTGCCTCACTGGAAAAGTGGAAAGTCAGCCAAGTGTGGACTGGAAAAACCAAAACCCCTTTTGGGTTTTCTGGCATCCGCATAGCATAATTGACATGCTCCAGTGGTAAAGTTGAAATAAAACATAAAAGAGAAAGAAAAGCCAAACAATTTCCCAAAGCTAGAATTGCCACCTGTTACAGATGTCCTCCCCCTTTCTAAGCATAACTGATGTAGACTGAGAGGTTAGTGGGTCAGACACAAGTCCCTAAGGTCTCTCACTTAACTGTCTTATCAAGTAAGAAGCTTAACTTCACAGAAGAGGAAGCTGAGGCAACAGAGAAGATAAGAGGCTTGCCCAAGGACACAGGGCTAGTGGGTGATAGAGCTGGGATTTGAATTGTGTCTTTCTGGCCCCAAAGCCCATGCTCTTTCCCTCTTTGGTATTCAGAGGCCCCAGTACCATCAATGTCTTTCATCAGTAACTTTCATCAGTCCTCCCAGGCTCAGGGCTCAAGGGAAGTAGAAAATGTTCAGGGGTCACTTGTGTTCAGATGTCAGGAAAGTGGAGTGCTGGCGTGCGTGGTTACATAGTGAGCCACCTGACTGGGGATGGCTCGCTGGGGTGGCACCCTCGGCACAGAGAAGGAAACCTACCTAGGGCCTCTGCTCCAGAAAGAACAAGAGCTTGGGGGTGTCTTCTTGGGATGGAGAAAGCCAGGCTTCCTCAGCTGGGAGAGAGACTACAGTCATTCAGGATTGTTTCAGATGCCTCTGATCTGAACACCTCCGTGCCCTTTTGACTTCCATCCAGATCTCTTCGCACTTCTTTAATTAGTCTCACTTTATAATCACAGAAGCACAGGTGCTGGGAGAGATGGATTTCTGGAATACTTCCCACATGTTTGAGAGTGTTGTGGAGGCTACTGTGCCTTTGCCTAGTTTAGCCTCTACTGACTGACTGCTGCCCAGCCCCACCTAACTAGCACATTTTATCAGCAGAAATGATCTATGTCAAGCACTGTGCACTCAGCCCTGAGTGCTGGTCCCATTCTACATCTGCCTCATCACTGTGAGGACTCTCGTCTCCCAACCCTGGAGAGTGACTTTGTGGAGTGTGACCAGCAAGAAAACTAGATGAACAGAAGCATCATGCTAACAACAATACTCACGGGAGAAAACCTTTCATCTGACCGTCTCAAAGCACATGTGGAGAGTAATTATTCTTCACAGCACCTTGCTTGGGAGGGAAGTGTGACTGCCTTGTTTTTATGGATTGGGACAAGGAGGCATGGAGCTGTTAAATGGCTTTCTTCAGGCTGCACTTCCCTCAGAGGGCTGGGACTGAATCCTGGGGGCTCCGCTTCTAAGTGGAGGAAGCAAAGAGGGCCGCCAGGTTCAGTGAACAGAGGCCAGGCCCTTGTCCCCAGCCCCCTTTCTCTACTGTCACATACTTTCCCCAGTGCCTACTAAAAGTGGTGACTGGCGGAGGGTTTCAAGAAGATCTCAAAAGACTCAAGAAGGCAAAGGAAGGAGGAAGACTAGAAGAGAAAGAGTGAAAAGCAATAAATAGCTCAGGAAGAGGTTAGAGGTTCTCTCTGATTTCCTGTAAGTATAATCCTACCAGCCACATATGAGGAAACCGAATGTCAAGCGAAGCAGTGAAATTATCACCCTCAGAAGGTGGGGCCCTGAGGCAAAAGGTCAAAATGATCCCTTCTCTAGCAACGCTGAAGTCCCTGTACTACCTTTAGAAATTCCTAGAATTTGACCCCTATTTTTAGAAATCCCTACAATTTGCTACCTTGACAGAAGAAAGGCAAGGAATTACAGCTCATTACCCAGGAGAGCAAAGTCACACTTCTCTCTCCGCCTTTGCTGATGGGCTTCTGAGGCATGTACTTAAAACACATATTAGCACACATTGGGGCAACTAATAGTTAAAGTCTGGGGTGGAGAATCAAGGCAAAGAGCCAGTCATCACCCCACCCAAGAGGTTCAAGGTTACTCTAGTGGTTAGGAGCACGGGCTTTGAAGACGTGCAAACGCAGCAGGCTTCAATGGGAGCCCCACCGCCCACCATAGCCATGTTACCTGGACAAGTGGCCTGACCTCTGAGCCTCGGTTTCCTCATCTGTAATTAGAGCCTGTCATGTCCTCCCTGCCAGAGTGATCTGAAGAGTGATGTATGATAATACTCATTCCTAGTAAGCATTCAGTGACTAGCAGCTGTTGTTCTGTTCTTAAATTGTACACATTATTAACATTCTACAAGACTGGAGAGATCATTGGAGAACTCAGTTTCACTAGAAATCTAAAATGTGCCATTCCTTAGAGTGTAGAGGATCCTGTGAGTGTTCTTTAAGTCTATGAAACAGAGCCAGCTTTGCTCAGCCCAGAAAGTCCTTGTTCTTTTGTCCTTCACTTCCCCTAGGAGTCAGCAGAAGTCAAGCCCTTGTGTCTTGCCCCGCTTTGTCTATCACACACCTTCCCCTGTACATACTAAGGGAAGTTACTAGCAGACGTTCTCAAGATCAAGGTAGCAGCTGCTGTAGCTTTGGGCTGACTCAACCTGTCACAGAGCTCATGCCTATGTTCTGTTTTTTCTAAAACACCAGCATTGTTTTCCTTACTAGGAGAGTCCAAGCAATGATTGAATTTTGTTTAGTATCCCTTTAAATATCCGATAAGTGTTTTAGCCTTTTCCCTCTTAAAACATGCACATGTACACCAAGTTTATCCTGGCTAGTCTCATAGTCTCCGTATTCATGGTACTTAGATCCTATGAAGTCACCAAGAACACTCAGTTGGCAAATTCTGAGTAGTTGCTCCAGGGGAAACACACATTTTCATCAACTGATCAACTCCTAGCCTTATTTCATGTGTGCATCTGTAGAAAGACTCCTCATTTTATGTAGACTGTTGATTCATTATCTGAAAACTTCCAAGCAACAGTACTACAACTCATGCATGAATGAAGCTTATCTAACACAAGTTTTTTTCTCTACAAGGGACATCTCTACTTCTGGCACTTAGGAAGATTCCAAGCATGTCAGTAGTACACTTGGGGGTCATTGCAAATACTGACATCACTAAACAAACAAAAAAACACAAAATGGCCCCCAAACCCCCAACCCAAAAAGCCAAAAGCTATATTATGGGAATACCACTTGTTTGCAG
Source organism: Thryonomys swinderianus (assembly GCA_004025085.1). NCBI lineage: Eukaryota > Metazoa > Chordata > Mammalia > Rodentia > Thryonomyidae > Thryonomys > Thryonomys swinderianus. The sequence goes on from PVIC010006338.1 coordinate 11,128, forward strand.
CGTGGGAGTGGGATCAAAAAAGCAGAGAGTGGCCTTGCTCGACCTCAGGTGGGAGCGGGTAAATGGGTGGCTTGAATCTTTGCTGCTCTGCACATGTGCATCTCTATAAATGACTGCAAAGCTTCACAGGTTTTGATTTGGGAGTTATAACTAAGTTTCACTGAGGAGATAAATTTGCATAGGTTGAACCTGCAAATAATGAGACGACTATAAATGCTCTGGTGCTTAAAGCCTGTGGAAACCAATCCCATGGGATTTGGGGTGGAATAAAGTATCTTATCTTTTGCAATACATAGGACCCCATCTATTTCTGTAATAGAATAGTTATCTTTTAACAGCATTTCTATCATTTCCTTGATATTTTATTCATTTGGATTGTGTTCAAGGTCTAGCAGTTACAAAAGCATTTTTAAAATGAACATGTTATTATAAAAACTAAGACTATTTTGTGCTTTCTTAGACCTTTTATTATTAGCTTTGGCAGTAAATGTTTATGTTTCTCAAACAACTCTGATTATAACTATGTGAAATATATGCATATGTAGAAAAATTGGAAGAAAATATGATAGTATAAACAGTTGTTGGGGCAGCAGAATACAGAATGATTTCCTTCAAAAATATGCTCTTCAATGTTGATGTTATGTGATCTCCAACATAAATAAACTTAGTTTTAAAACTTCAATTAAAACAATATGTCTAGCTGAAGAAAAATGGCCGTTGAAAATAGTCAAACCCAGGAGAATTAATAACCTTTCATCAATTCTCTTTTGGACATTCATTTTAGCTTTCCACTTACCTGTCACCCTTCTTGTTCAGTATCACGCCATTCATTTGCAGGGTGGATTTAATATTCTAAGCCCTGTGCTCACTTTGGCAGCACATATACTAAAATATTAATATTCCAAGCCCTTTAGATGCTTTTGTTCCGACACATGCTCCAGAACCAAAAGTAAAAAGCTGTGATAGTCAAGTCTTAAATGGTACAGTAGCTAGTACCTCACCAGTACTGCTTCTGGGAGCGTATGATTTTATAAAAATTACCAACCAACATGTGATTTAATGAAAATTATCACGGAAAGGGTCCCGAGGGAAATCGCTAGCAAGAGTCCAAAGTAGCTTCAAATAAGCCAGGCTGGGTACAGGTGCAACCTACAGCCTTCGAGCACAGAATGTGGTGTCTTTCGTAGGCCCAAGTGCCTTGGTAAAATTGCTCTGAGGGCCTCAGCAAGCAGTCATCCAGGTTTTCTCAAACACCTTTTACATGACACATTGGATCGTGTGTGGCAGTTACCAGGTTAAAAAGTCCCAACCAATGGCTTCAAGTCAGCCTGCTCCAAAAGGCATTGGTTATGTAAGAGGCACTCACTGTTGAGCACGATGGGAGACATTGTGTTCCTACTGACATCGTGACACAGTCCAGGTTCCAGGGACCTACTCCCGTCTTCAGACATTATCTGTGGGACAGACAGACAATAAACATGGAAATCAACAGGATCACTTCAGACAGATCAGGAGGAAACAAGTCCAGAGGAAGAGAAAGAACTATAATGAAAGGATTTCATGGGTGGGGTTAGAGATGATGAAATAATAGTGAACTTTATTCTGCAAGTCAGGGATGCTGCTATTCTCTGCCTTTGCTTCCACAATTGACACTGCCCATCCAACCCACACTGTCTCCCTATGGGCAGCAACATCTTTGAAGAAGGCGTGAGCATCAGCTACTGTCGTGTGACTTGAAGGCTGTTTGCCACAGTACTGTCAACATGTGAAGCCTTTTAAAGCTTTGAGCGTGAAACTATGAAAATAAGAGCGGTGTTTTAAGAAGGGTGAAGCATGGGATGCAAGATAACTTGGAAGGAACTGAACTAAGAGTCCCTGAGGCCACTTAAAAGACAGTCATAATTGTTGATAGTTACTTAGCACTTACTGTGTGCCGGTCCTTTATGCATTTTCATCACCTTCAACAGGTACATATCATTATTATCTTTGACCAGATAAAGAAACTGGGATTTAAAGGTGTCATTTTCCCAAATGGAGAAACCAAGATGTGAACTGAAGTCATTCTGTCCCAAGGGCCTGACTCATTTCACTATACAGTAGTGATATCCTAGGTACAAGATGATAAAAATTTGGAGTGGGGATGAAAAGATAGGACAGAGAAACGTGAGGGAAGTATTCAGGGGAAGTGATAACTGATTGAATAATAGCAGGAAGGCAATGAACGGTAGGATGAAAGATAAAGCATGAAAGTGGGTGCCGTGGCACCTGCTTATAATCCCACCTACTTTGGAGGCTAGGACAGCAGGATTACAAGTTCAGTGCCAGCCTGGGAAATTTAGGGAGACCCTGTCTCAAAAAGGAATGGCTGGATATATAGCTCAGTGGTGGAGTGCTCACTGAGTATGTGTGAAATCCTGGATTCAGTTCTGGCACCATGTAAAATAACAGCGAAAGATAATCAGCCTTGGTTGATGCATATAGAAAAGCCTTGGTTTATGCATCCTAAACTCCCAACAGTGCTTCTTTCTGGAAGTGGGGCAGGCGAGTTGGCAAGGCTTGGTGTATAATTTTATAAGTTTCTGTATTTTAAAAAATAAGCATGTACTTTATAATTTTAAAATTAAATTGTTTAAAAATAATCCTAGGGGGCCAGAGATTTAGCTTGTGGTTCCGGCACCAGCCTAGCAAGCGCAAGGTCCTGAGTTCAATCCCTGATAACCACATACAACAAGACTGGGCATGGTGACTCACGCCCATCAGCAATCAGTACCACATACCACAGTGCTGGGCGCGGTGGCTCACGCCTGTCATCCCAGCACTCGGGAGGCAGAGGCAGGAGGATTGCTGAGTTCGAGGCTTGCCTGGGCTCCATAGTGAGCTCAAGGCCAGCCTGAACTACAAAGCGAGACCCTGTCTCTTTCCTTCCTGAATGAGATGCTACCAATGTCAGCTGATGGCATGTGTTGGCCCGAAGGTCAACACAATGCCTTCAGTTTTAGATATGTTGAGTCAAGTTGTGGTAGGAGAGAGCCACATGGCCACAACCACTGAGTTTTTGTTCCAGTTCCAGATTCAGACATATTCATGGCTATACGTGCTGATTCTTTACTTGGGATGCAGTCACCCAAGCCAGGCTGGCTGTCACTAGACTGTTCCCGTGAGGCAGATCCCTAAAGTTAAGCGCACCATGGACTGTGGTAAAACTCTGAGACCAGTTGGCCTGGCTCACTGGACCGGAGCCGGCCCCAGGACTACACGGGACTAGCACCACTCTGGGAATACTGTCGTGTTTGCTCACGGTACCCCTGACTAGTCCTGGCGAGGGGAGTGGATTGGGCAGAGAGGGCGGCTCTGACAGCCTGGTCCTTGGAGAGACCTCATAAAGGCGCTTGACCTCTTGGTGCCCTCTGTGGGCCTCACTCTATGTCTGTTTACCTCAAAGCAATGGCATTGTGAGCAATGGCTAATAAAAAGAGCTCTTTGACAACCAGCAGTTTATATAATCACAAACATAACAAAAACAATAATAGTAATAATGTGTCTAGGAAAAACAACAATTCTCTGAAAATTTGAGAGTAGATTCCTGAGGCAGGATTGAGATGCCCCATAATCATCTTACTCAAGCTGCTTTTTAATAGAAGGTAATAATCAGAAATGAAACCATCATCATAATGTAGGCCATGCCATAAAAAATAATCGTCAGCTCAGCCAGGCTTCCTGGAGTAAGCCTCCCTCAGCTCCACGTCTTCCCTGGCAGCTGCAAATTTTGTTCTCATTATGGCCAAGGAGCACCCAGTGGGCGGGCTCACAGATCTGAGCAGAGAGCCCACTAAGCCAACACATATTGTCCTAGCTTCTGGGCCACTGGGAATCTTTGAACTCTAAGACTGAGCTGTTCCTCTGTGGTAGAGAAATGCGTGGGGAGACCCAGGATGAACGCATTTCCCTCCCGTTTGTTTACCACATGTGTGACTTCCAAGCCATCCGGCCTGGGCTGTGGTCACTGACGTGGGCCCGGTGGGCCTCTGTGAGGGGCCAGCCTTGCACTAGAGAATCACCATTGTGTTCTGATTTCCAACTCCCAACCTAGTAATGTGTCCTTTCCTCAGAAACCTGCCTGAGAACAGCCACCTAAAGTACCAGCTGTTGGAATGTGCTAATGGTCACACTGGCATTGGGGGAACCCGATGAGTCATGCTTTGCCTGGCCTGTACTGTATGTCATCTTGACAGTTTATGGCCTGATGTTTGACCCAAAGTCTCTCTGTCCTTCTGGTCAATGCCTCATGACCCTGGAACTATACTTTCATTTTAAAAGGTGTACTTTTAAAGCGTCATTTCACACTAGTGGCCTTTGATAGGGAAATTCCTCCAGCAGGCAAATCTTGTGGTTGCTGGGCATGATGCAGCACTTTTACTTGTGTCGAGCTTCCTGGTGAACCTGAGACATTTGGGGAAGATCCAGTTCTCTTTAGGAAACAGCAGCCCAAGTACAGTCACCCTGCCCTACATTACTCAGAGTCTCCGAGGTGATTATTCCAGTGATACAGAGGGTTGGGGAATCGGGCGGCCGCCACTGTTGCGAACCTGTTTGTCACTGGTATAATTCAGATTGTTTTACGAGTTGTTCTTTCAGATTTTATTTCTGAAAGCTAGAGGGAAGGCTGAGACCCCTCCTGAGGACTTCTTATTAGAGAGAAGGTATTGTGAGTGGTGGTCAAGGGCTGACTGTTTCTTTTGGCTGTTGAAGCCCCTAAGTCTGCTGTCGCCCTTGAGGTGTCAATGCCGTTCCTTTCATCTCCCAAAGGAATCCCCATCCAGTGTGGCTGGTGGCCTTGTGAGTGCAGAGCTGCAGGTAGACAGGATCATCCCCGAGGAAGCCCTGCAGTCAGTAATCCCTCCCCACCTGGCGCGGGTGCAGCAAATCCCTCGCACCTGCCTCTTTCCCCTTCCTCTCCTGGTGCTGCCTGGGCCTGTTGTTTCTCTCCCTTGGCTGCTCACAGCCCCACCAGCAAGACTCACCTTCACAAAACCTCACAGTATCTCTGAAATTCAGAACCAGTAACGGGCTTCCACCTCACTCTTACCCTCTTGCCCCAGCACTTCCTTCATTGTTGGTCCTTCTTTGCAAGAAAAGAAAGTATTTACTGTGGAGCTTGACCCAGGATGGACAGGAACTGGGCATTTCCTTTCCTTTGCTTTCCTGTACCGATGCCTGTGAGGATTGCTGGGAAGAAGCCTTCTCAGGTAGCCAGCCCAGCCACCAGCCAATATACAGTGCACTTGCAGAGGATATACACCAGATTTCTAAAATTTAGAACAACTAACATCTCAAAAACTTGGGCCAGAGATTTAGCTCAGTGGTTTGGGCACCTGCCTAGCAAGCGCAAGTTCCCTGGTTTGATCCCCAGTAACCACATACAACAATATTGGGCATAGTGACTCACACCTACCAGCAATCAGTACCACATACCACAATGCCAGGTATGGTGGCTCACAGCTATCATCCCAGCACTTGGGAGGCTGAGGCAGGAGGATTGCTGAGTTCAAGGCTTGCCTGGGCTACATAATGAACTACAAAGTGAACTACAAAGCAAGACCCTGTGTCCAAAAAGAAACAAACAAAAAACAATAACCAAACACCTTTTATATTGATTGCATGTTGAAATGATAATATATTGGATCTCTCTCTCTTTTTTTTTTTTTTTTTTTTTGAGACAGGGTCTCGCTTTGTAGTTCAGGCTGGCCCTGAGCTCACTATGTAGCCCAGGCGAGCCTCGAACTCAGCAATCCTCCTGCCTCTGCCTCCGGAGTGCTGGGATGACAGGCGTGAGTTACCATGCCCGGCACTGTGGTATGTGGTATGTGGTATTGATTGCTGGTGGGCATGAGTCTCCATGCCCAGCGTTGTATGTAGTTACTAGGGATCGAACTCAGGACATTGCGCTTGCGAGGCAGGCACCGGAACCACTGAGCTAGCCCTCCAGCCCTGTATTGGATCTCTTGATTAAATAAGATGTTTTTTAAAGGTCATTTCACCTGTTTTAGTTTTTTGTTTGTTAATGTACTTGTTAGGAACTTGGAAGTTATAGCTATGGCTTTCATGTTTCTATTGGTTAGGCTGATCTAGAAGATAACAACTGGGCATCTAGGAGTATAATTATAATGCCACCCCTTTAAGAGTTTCCTTTTTTCCCCTTTTTTGAGTCAAGATCATGCCATGTTGCCCAGGCTGCCTTGAACTTCTGTGTTGAAGCAATCCTCCTGCCCACCCCCCCACCCCGGTCTCCCAAGTAGCTGGCACTACAGGGGTCTGTCACTGTGGCAGGCCCTCCTAATCTTTAAAAAATAGTCAAATGGTGACTTCCACCTACACAGTGAAGATGAGATTAAGTGGGGAAGTTGTTTTTTAAATCCTTCCTAACTGTCCATAGGTTGCATTATAGGTCCCCTGGGGACTGCATTCTTTCAGTCTGTAACCGCTATCAGTGTGATGGGCTCAAGAACCAGACTGTGCTGTTATCAGGACCAATTTTAGTAATAATCATGTCGTGAGCCAGGGTGGGTAAAATAGTCTACAAGAGTATGATGCGTGCCCTTTCACTCAGCATTAAGGTGTGTACTTGGAAAATTACTTCTTCCAGGAACTAAACAACACCGTGAAATCCTAAGAGTTAATGGGGGAAGAATGGCTGGAAAGTATTCTCCTTAACTCTAAGCACCTAAGCCCATATGTAGGTATGTAAAAATTGTTCTAAATGTACCTAAGCCACCTTGCTCCTTTTTATGTATCAAAAACGGCTTTGGTGTGTTACACCTTCTCACGGGAAAGTGGCTGAAAATCCACCGAGGAGATTCATGAAGGTATAGCAGTTCGCTGGGAAGGCTAGACAGCAGCCCCAGATCCAGGCCTCTGCTACTGGAGTGGCTCGTGCTGGCCCCTCTGTCAGCCTCGCTGTGTCTTATTCCTCCATGTGATCGCCTGCTCAGACACTTCCAGACAGTCTCTGTTGTCTGAAGAATGAAACCCAAACACCTAGAACTCGAGGTCCTCAGTAGTCTAGCCACTGGATCCTCTTACTCATTTCTGCCACGCTATAGATGGTCCAGTGTGGCAGATGGTTGTCATTCATCCCACAGACTGAAGACCAGCAGTATGTTTGGTGCTTTTCTGGGCCCTCTGGTACAGGCAGACCCCATTCCTACCCTCTGGAGCCCATGCTCCATGGGAGCTAGAACACAAACACGTGTTTCCGTGGCAACTGCAGTGAAGGAGTAACTGGCCCTGGAGCAGCATTACTTAGCTTTCCTTAGGCCTTCATCTCCTCCAGGGTGTTGCTTCTCAATGGTGTCACCATTACAGGAGGACTCACTATGCAGCTCAGCATGCAGTGGATGCTCAGGAAATTTGTGGAACAGCTTATTGGTGACAAAAATGTCAAAAAGTGGATAGACTCTTCTAGGCTGTGTAGCCAGCGATGCTTTAATTACATACCCACCAGCGCAGGGCTCATAAGTGGCCAGCAGGAAAAGGAAGAGGGACAGTGCCAGGCCTCCCCTGCCAGGCTTTGTGTAAGGTGTTCCAGCCCAGGGCCTTGCATGAGCCTGTCACCCGTGCAAGGGAGACTACACCTCACTGCTAGCTCATGTGCTTTTTTTTTTTATACAATACTTATTAAGCAAAATATGATTTTACTCAGTAGGGTACTTTGGAAGCAACACAATTTCCTGTCTGAACTATTTAGAACTGTAAATGTCAGGGAAGGATACTGAGAGGAAATTGATCCCTTCGTGTGGCTCCGACTCTACTGGGTGGGTGCCCTGACAGTGTCGTGCCGCCATGGGGAGTGCGGCAGGTAACCCATCGAAGTCGTGTTGTCCCGCCCTCGGTTTCCCAGCCGAGAAGCAAGCGAAGCAGGAACCAGCGAGCAGTGACAGCATCCACCCATGGAGACGCAGCCTTACATCACGTCCACATGGAGTTTCTGTGGAACCAGAATGGCTGAGTTGTTCGATAGCTGGGGTGTTTCGTGATCGGAAAGGAACACAGATGTCAGGAAACCCTATCTTGCATTTTCTTCTCTGAGATGGACTTACTGGGCCATGCATCAGCAGTTTTTAAAGCATAGTCTCACAGACCACTTGGCCAAATTACCTGGGACCCCTGTGCCTCAAACTTAATCTTCCAGAGCAGGTTCTTTGGGACAATATCCAGAAATCTGCACTGCGCCTAAGCTCCCAGGGGACTCACACAGACTCACCCACATCTGAGAATCCCTGTGGGGTGTCACAGGCCAGAACTGTCCCTCGGGGCCACATCCCCCATCTCTCATTTAGAGACCTGCCCTCTGGTCAGTCCCCAACTTGTACTGGCCACTATTGAAGGGCCCATCCTGCTTTCACCCCAAACTTCCCGAACTCCGAAGGCATTGGGGGGTGGGGGGGAAGAGTGCAGGCCCCAGGCTGGAAGAGAGCGCTTCACCCAGAGGACACTTTGAGCTAACCAGCATGGTCCGGGAGTTCAAGCTAAAAAGACAGTACGTTTCCACTACAGAAAGATCAACTTATAAGATCCTATGAAATAGTAAGGAAGAAAACAAGCTACCCAAGGCTTATAATATAGTTATGATAATTAACATATTAAAGAACTTCCCTAGAATCTGAGTTTCCCCATAGATTTTGTAATCATTGTGTTCTACCAGTTTGAACTGCAAAGGATCACAGTTCTTTCAACATTAAAACTGGTAGGAGTTGAGCCCTATCCTGCTTTGGGGGTCTGTCTTTCCTTCCCAAGGTTCCTCTTCGCTGCTCAATGCAGGAGTGTTAGGATGTCTTGGCACTGCCCGTAATCCCTTGACTTTAGAAAGTAGCTTTTCTCCCCATTCCTGGAAGTAGCTGTGACCCTTGGGGTGAGAAGACTCATAATACACCCAGGAGAAGTAGGTGACACCACGTCAAAATAGTGTATGTTCAGTGACACAGGGCCTTCAGATCTTGCACATGCACAAGCGCGTGCGCGCGCGCACACACACAGACTCACACACACACACCATCTGTCCTCTAGCTCCCATTGTCCTGACTCATGAAAAGGAGAGAGACTGAATTTTGATGCCAAGTTCCTCTTGACCACAGGCTCTATCTAGGGAAGTTCTATCCCAAACAAGGGAGGTCAGTCACAGTGAATTTTCGTGGCCAGAGTAGGGCAAACATGGGGCAGAATTCTAGCATGTAGTTTATCAGATGACCACAGCCAGATCATTTGGAATGTTCTAATAATATTGAATCTCAACAAATAACAGCCAGTCTTTTTTCGGCAGGCATTCCCTGCTGCAGGGACTTCCCGTAACATAGGCATAGGGACCACTTTTGTTAAACCATAAAAAGTACCTTTATTTTTTTTTATAGAACAGAAGTGAAAGTTCTACTCAAATAATATTTTCTAAACCAGTGAGCTAGTTGTCATGTGCGCTCAAAATAGAAGTAGTTGGCAGCTTGTCTCAATGAAAAGGCATAAAATAAAGTACAACTCTTCCATTCTGCTTTTTTATAGTTCCATGATAGAATTCCATATTTTCTCACAGTAAAAACTGACATGGACTTAAGCCAATTTTTAAAAATTTGGAAGCACTTTCTGCCTTATCCTTTATATCACTTCCAAATCCTAATTACTGGTAATAAAAATACTTCAAATATATATTTTTAAGTGCAGGCTCTTAAAGGAAATATTATCTGTGAATATGGCTATTACCTCACAGCATCTTATTCCTTTTCTTCCAGCACCCTGTTCATCCCCAGAGTACAGGACTAACAATATATCGGTAACAGTTGAAGCTGGGTAATGGGTTTATGAATATTCATTATGCTATTGTTTAGACCTTTGTGATGCTTGAAAATTTGTGTAATAGGATTTTTTTTAAATGCTCTTTTGCTAAAATCTGGGGTGGTGATAAGGTTGAAATTTTGAATATGTATAGATTGAAAAAGTAAAGAAAAATATTCTGTTGAATCTGAAACATATTGCTGCATTTAGCCAGTTTACATCTGACAAGTTCATTTTTGAACACAGGGAGTTAAGCTAAATCATCACAAAAAAATGTGCCACAAATCCAGTTCCTTTCTCTCTATTAAAATCATATATTTGTGTTTTGAAAGTAAAGTACCATTATGCAAAAAGGCCTGGATCATGTACAAAGACCCAGGCCTTTGTACATGATCCAGGCCCTCCAAAGAGATTATGAGACTTTTCATGTATGCAAACTAACCACAACTCCAGCGCCAGACCTTGCCAGAATCAGCCATGAAACCTGCACTAGCAGAAATGCAAGGTTCCCTGCAATATAGTCATACATACTTTATAGACTCATGAAGTTCTTATTAATTATTGTTGCACAATGGAGAACCTGTCACTTGATGATATTAAAATCATGATCACCAGAACTTAGTTTACCAGATGGCAGGGTGGCTGTCTCCTGGATAACTTGTGTGCAAATAGACGCAGTAAGACTTGGCCATCTAGAAATTTTACGAAATGAGTCATTTTTAGTCTTGATGTTACTGACATTTCAGGAAAAAACCTTAATCATTATGTATAGGAACTCTTTTATAAAGTTGTGAGCTTCTTCATCATGTACACTGTTAATGGTCTATCCTCGTCATGGAGATTTAGGACATGGGGATAACTCAGTTGCTGTGGTCAGGATCAGGAAGGCCGCGAAGGGCTCTCATCACCTGTGCTAAATGGTCTCACCTCTGTACCTTTGGGAAGCTCTTCTTCTACCTGTCCAGTTTCAGCTACTCTGCCCTCCACACTTAGAAGGAGATTGGTGGCCAGCACCTTTCTTCTGACTTTGCCTTTGACTTGTTGTTTCGATTCTTCCCCTGGAAAGCAGAAGCTTTGACTTTTTAGGGTTGTGCGTAAAGTAAGTGTAGATAGACTTGAAACAACCAAATGAGAGGTTCAAATAAGAAGCCACGTGCTGGGTATGAGCACTAGATCTTACGAAACCTTTGCCAGTGTCAGAGACCAGTGTTCTGAAAAGATAAGGTCTTATCAAATAGCACATGCTCTTGTAATGTCTGGCATTGTGTTATATTTTGAACTTTGTGTTGCTTTTGTCATTCATCAACATTATAGTTTTTCCCATATTAGACTTCACCACAGAAAATAAGGGCTAAGCTCAAAGGTGCCAAGTATAAGGGATCTTTCAAAATATAAGGTTGTCTGTGTGTGTGTTTACTTGCAATGAGGTAGCATACAGGTGGTATGGGGCAGGAAAGTGTAGCATTAAGACTTTACCAAGGTTACCTCCTTGGTAAAAGGAAAATGGATATAGTTATTACATACTATATGAATTAGTATTGGTAAAGCATTTGGTAAGCATTAACTCCTATTTTTAGTCAAGGAGAAGAGAAAGCCAGGCCTAAAAATTGTTTCTGCACCAGAACAAAGGTAAATTTCCTCTATTCTCTTCCTTCTGCTTCTGGGAAAACGTAAGGAGAAATAATATAGTAAATGTGGATAACTTTACTGTATAGTACCATTTTACTTATTAAAAACTTAAACCTACTTTATGTTAAAATACTTTTTTTTTTTTTTTTTTGAGACAGGGTCTCGCTTTGTAGTTCAGGCTGGCCCCCATCTCTCTATGTAGCCCAGGCAAGCCTGGAACTCAGCAATCCTCCTGCCTCTGTCTCCCGAGTGCTGGGATTACAGGCGTGAGCCACCATGCCTGGCACTGTGGTATGTGGTATTGATGGCTGGTGGGCGTGAGTCACCATGCCCAGCATTATATATGGTTACCGGGATCAAACTTGGGACCTTGCACTTGCGAGGCAGGCGCTGGAATCACTGAGCTAAATCTCTGGCCCCTAAAATACCTTTTTAACTAAATCATAGTTACTAATACTTTTACTAAAGAACAGAAAGTATGACAGTCTTTGTAGAATGGGAAATTTCCAAAGGAAATTTGGTGTGGGGATATAATGAGGGGAAGGAATAAATACGATTCTGAAAGAAAATAAATGAGCACGTATATAGGGGGTGGGGAGGTGTGGGTGGGTGGGGATATGGGTAAAAATGAGAATTGACCATGTCATATATTGGTACAAATTCCCCAACGTTATGTGTGATTGTGAGATGTATATAAATTGTACCAATAAAGAATTCAATTAAAAAAATAGTATAGGAAAGCAGATGAACAAGAAGCCATGGGGATAAAATACACCTATATGTGTCAAAATAACTATTGCCTAAATCTCAATGATAACTTGATAATCTGCCAAAATCTGACACATAAAAACAAAAGGAAAGAGGGCAAGATAAAGGAGGGAAGGAAGAGGGAGAGGATAGTAAGCATAGTCATGGGAGTAGAAAGGACTTCAAAGGTGGGAGGACTCACTGTCCTTCTGTGTACTTTCGTAATGTACACAGAGAAGTCCTACAAGGAAAGGACAAGAAATGAAAGTAGTTAGGGTCAGCAAGGGACAGAGACTCCCTCCTGGAGGGAGCAGTGAGCTTGTGACTTTTTCTTTAGTATTATGATCTCATGAAATGCAAACTCACCTGCAAGGAAGTGCAGACTTGAGTTGTTAATTAAACACCTAGTTGGTAAATGAAAGGACAAAGCCTGAAAATGTGGCATAATTAATTTAGTGCTGGAGTTTCCATCCCCACCTCCCAACTGTTGGTTGAGTCATTTCCAAAGTCAGACCGCAGAACCACTGAACTATGACTGGAAGTGAAGAAGGAAGATTAACTTAGGTGCTGACACCTTTTTATTCATCACAACCTGGGGTGCTGGACATAGGAAAGAACTTTCGAAGCATTTGGTGAAACCAAACATTAGTAAACAACAGTCAAGAAATAAGAAGGTCCCTTGCTTCTGTGCAGCGACAGAGAATTGCTGCTAATTTTTCAGGCTGTCGAAACATAAAAAAACTAAGATGGTTGGTGGTTTTCATTGTCAACATTCAGCTCTAAACAAATACCTTAATTGCTTTAGCAGCTGGATGATCCATTTTGACTCATGCTGCTAAGGTGGTGGAAAATCCACTGAAAACAGCAGGAAGAATTAGAGGTGACTAAATTAAGTCGGATACCAGTTGAAATGGGTGGGAAGAGGCAGTGACTCATGGCAGGACTAAGATAAGCTTATTCTTGTTCCTGCAAATGCCAAGTGGTCCAAAGTCCATTCTTTTGTGAAGTCATCATAGAGAAGAGGTTCGGGTTTGGTAAATAGAAAGCAAACTTCCTCAGAGATATACAGGCTACATGTCAGTGCCTATGGGTGACGAGGGAGGCCTTTGTCAACCCAGCTGGTGGGACCTGGTACCTCCAGACTCTACTTGTAAACAAGGGCCACTCACATAAAGACCAAAAAGAGAAATGGGAGTCTAATCAAGGAGGACTTTAGCTATCATTAATTTTTTAAAAGAGTAGTCCAAGTTCTGAAGTTCTTTTTTTCCTTTTAGAAAAAAGAGACAAAAGTTAACAGTTTTCTTTACTGCCTTATTCTTGTAAATAGCTTGTATTAAATTGAGATATAGTCCATGTATTCTGATTCTCTACTGCCTTATTCTTTTTTTTTTTTTTTTTTTTTTTTTTTTTTTTTTTTTTTTTTTTTTTTTTTTTTTTTTTTTTTTTTTTTGCTTTTTGGAGACAGGGTCTTGCTTTGTAGTTCAGGCTGGCCCTGAGCTCACTATGGTGCCCAGGCAAGCCGCCGTGAACCCAGCAATCCTCCTGTCTCTGCCTCCCGAGTGCTGGGATGACAGGCGTGAGCCACCACGTCAGGCATTGTGGTATGCAGTGTTGATTGTTGGTGGGCGTGTCTCCACGCCCAGCATTATTTATGGTTACCGGGGATCGAACTCAGGTCCTTGCGCTTGCAAGGCAGGCGCCGGAACCACTGAGCTAACCCTCCGGCCCTACTGCCTTATTCTTAACAAAGTTTCCAGATCTGAGACTTAAGTGGCTTTATATAACCCACTACTGACCAAGATTGATATGAATGTGTTTGGGGATAGAAATCTTTGATGATGGAACGCCAAGGCTGGACCTTATCCACCTCAAGGAGGTGTGGCACCCCGAAGGATACCTGTCCTGCCTGTTTGCTGGGAGAGGTGTGAGTGATCACCAACCTCCTCTCTAGCAAGAGAGAGGACTTCCTGACCCCTAAGCTAAAGCTATCTCAGCTACCTGTCCCTCAGAATGGAAGTCCTAGGCCTTACCTGTTGAGGTTACACAGCATTCGGTCAGTTTTGAAGGAACAACCTACCATCGCTCCTACTATAAATCCAAGGGGACTATAATGAAGCAGTAGTCTTGTGAAAATGCAACCAGATCCAGAGTTAGAAGACCGAGGGTGTAGCCCCAGCTTTGTCCCTGAGGCCTGATGTGTGTGGGAAAGTCACTGTTTCCTATGAACTATGTTGAAATTGTGTCCTAAGTAAAATTCCATGACTTATAGCACTAGGCTATCAGAGTTCCTTCTGTCCAGCTTTACATGGCAGAAGCATCACATTGGAACTGATTTGGAGGAGACGGGGCAGGAATCCAGCCTTTCCTCCAGTAGGACTCATTGAAAACCCCCATAGAAAATTACTCTATTCTTTGACCCTCTACGAAAAGATGTCTCTAGCTTAATGTTTACCTGCCCACAATATGAAGAGCTGGCTGGAAGATTACAACATATTATATGTTTTGTTGAAAATTTTTGACAGTACATTTACCTGATACAAAATTCAAAAGATACCTGAGGTAAAGCAAGTCTTCTTCCATCCCGCACTTACCATGTTTCGTCTGTGGAAATGTCCACGTTTTCCAGATTCTTGTGTATTTGCTCACAGATGCTCGATGCAGGACCTGGGTGGTGGAGCACTTTCCTAGCTTGCACAAAGCTTGCTTATTTCTTCAGTATTAGAAAGAAAAAGGCACTCAATAAATGCAGTGTAAGACTTAACAGCAGGCAGGAGAGCACATAATGCAGTCCCAGCACTCCGCAAGGCTGAGGCCAGAGGGTGGCCTAGACAGCTTAGTGACATAGCAAGACTCTGCCTCAAAAAATATTTTTGCAGTCCGGCGTGGTGGCTCACGCCTGTAATCCCAGCACTCGGGAGACAGAGACAGGCGGATTGCTGAGTTCAAGACTTGCCTGGGCTACATAGAGAGCTCAGAGCCAGCCTCAACAACAAAGCGAGACCCTATTTCCAAAAAAAAAATTTTTTTTTTTTTTTGCAAAGGCCTGAGATGTAGTTCAGCGCAAAGGCTTTGGGCAATCTCATGTACTGGAGAAAACTAAGACTATGAAAATATGTTTCTATTTTTTTCCTTTATAAATGGAAACACAATACATAATATTATGTAATTACATTTTTTCTTTTAAAGCTATATTTGGAGTGTTTCCTTTGTTTGTTTGTTTGTTTTGAGACAGGGTCTTGCTTTATGGTTCTGGCTGGCCCTGAGCTTACTCATGTAGCCCAGGCAAGCCTCGAACTCAGCAATTTTCCTGCCTCTGTCTCCTGAGTGCTGGGATTACAGGTGTGAGGCATGATGCCTGGCACTGTGATGTCTGGTACTGATTGCTGATGGGCATGAGTATTACCACGCCCAGTGTTGTTGTATGTGGTTACCGGCATCAAACCAGGGACTTTGCACTTGCCAGGTAGGCAGTAGAACCACTGAGTTAAATCTCCACCCCCAAGTGTTTCAATTTTAATACACCTAGAATCACCTCCTCATTGTCACTGTTATTATTACTTTTGTTTTTTTGAGACAGGGTCTCACTATGTAGTTCAGGGCAGAAGTGGACTCACTGTGTAGCACAGGATTGGCCTCAAACTTGCAGCAGTCTTCTTGCTTCAACCTCCCTGGTGCTGGGTTTTACAGGTGTGCACAACCACGCCCAGTTGTTATTACGCTTATTAATGGAGTAGAGATTGAACCCAGGGCCTTACGTGTATTAAGCAAGTTCTCTGGCTCTGAGCTGCATCCCTAGCCTTCCATTCTTTTTAATAGCTGTGTAGAATTCTATTATATAGATGATCATAATTTATTCAGTCTTCTATTAATAGACATAATATTGCTATATAAACCAATCCTGCAGTGAACACCCTTGACCATACAGCGTCTTCTCATGCACTGCCGTGTGCTGTTCACTTTATGCCTGTGTGTAAATGTCTCTTTTCAAAGAGATGCCAAGTGCCCTGGAGAAATGGGATAGACATTGTCCTATCCTGTGCTCCGAAGGCAAAACAGAAACTGAGTTTCAGACAAATACTGGGTGAGTGAATTAAACTCCTCAGTTGTGTTTCTGACACTTTGGAAAGTAGCAAATACTGTTTGAAATGTTAAATGACTTGCACAAATCACAGAGAACCAGCAAAACGGAATACTAGTAAAATAAAATACAACAGATAAATAAAGAGGTTTTTAGAATATGTTCTAAAAGTAGAACACTTTCCCAGTGTTTACATACACCCAGAAGAGAGAACTCCATTGGCTCGCCTGGCAAGAGGCATAAACAACTGCTCTGGAGAAATCTGTCACCGTGGAAGGAAGGCAGGTGTCTCTGGCGTTTGGAATTCCATCTAGTAGGTGTTGGGGTCAGCTCACAAAACAGTGCCCCAGTGACCTGGTAAAGCTAAAGCATTGCTCAAAGTGCCTGACAGCACAGAGGAATATTTATAAAGAAAAGGAAGAGAGAAAGAAGGAAGCTAAATTAGGAGGAGGAAAAGCATACTCTGACCATATGACAACCCTGGAATAAATCTGGAGAAAGAGGATGAGTAGATGCCTTTAATTGTTCTGTCATCGGTGATACAGAAGAGAATGTGCCTTTGTTAACAAACAAGGAGGGTGTTGTCATCATGATGTTTAATGAACACTCATTATAACTGGGTAGCATGAAATGTGTGGTCTGATTGGTTGGTCTCCAAACACTTATGTCGACATCTCATAGCTTAAAGATCATATAGCTCTGTAGTTTCAAAACCCGCCACCCCTTAAAAACAAATAGTTTTTTATACACATAGATGTATCAGTATCTTCCAGAAGTTTTAAGCTCCCCACCTAGAATAACTCTAATCCTGATGCTAAGTATTTTTTTCTTTCTCTTTTCTACGCAGTCATTTCGCTTTGCCCTCAAGGGAAAGGGAAGGGAGTGTTGAATTGCTTGTTTTCTTCCTTCTCTCTCTCTTTTCAGTGCTGTGGAGGGAGCAGACCCATCTTGTGAAAGAAGAGTATCACAATTCATTCTTTTACCTAATTCTCAACTAATAAAAGCTTGTCATCACACTTCTGGGTTGGAAAACAACAAGCTAACTCTGCAGCAGTGGGGACTAGGAAGTGTGGATGCCACACAGCCCTGAAATGCAAGGGTAATTTGGGCAAAGAGCGTAATTACCCGAGGTGCTTGGAGCCTGACACTCCTAAACTTGAGTAAAGTGCCCTGGAATCCTAGCAGCTATTGAAGCAGTCTACATGACAAGTTGTTGCCTCACCCAGTGTGCTGGCAGCACTCTCGGTAAGGCCCACCTGGGCACATGTGGCCCTGACCCAGAGGGCAGCCAGCCACGTGCTGAGTCATCAGTTCCTCCAAGAACTCGGAGCCAAGAGCTACAGAGCAGGGCCACCCTGTTTTCTTTTGCCTTGGACCCAAACACTACCAGGCAGAATGGCTAGAAGAGACCGCCACCAGCTAATGTTTCAACAAGACTTATAAAGGTTAGTACAACTTTATTAAAATGAGCAATGCAAAAATAATTAAAAAATTAAAATAAGCAGTGTACTTTATACTCACTAATTTGTAGAAGTGGACGTGGAGGTCATCTAGTTTAACTGCTGCCTTTGACAGATGTGCAAAGAGATGTGGAGAGGTTACATGTCCTGCTCAATTCACTGAGCTGACCGAATTGAGACTGAACCGGGTCTCCAGATCACCGGTGCCTCGGGACACCCACAGCGCACTCTTTCATTTCAGGACGTCAGCATCCATGCCCCTCACCACCACAGCCCCATCGCTGCTACAGCTCTGCAGCGCACTCTTTTGAAGTACAATAATATGATTTTATGCATCCTGATGAGGTGCTGGGACAGTTGGAGGTAAAACCTAGGACATCTCCAGAAGAGACTTTTTAAAATATTATTTTAAATGACAGAACAACTTAAATCTTTGTTTATGGTCCTATCCAGAAATTCCTGTGTCAGTAAAGCTATGTGGAAACAAACTTGTAGTCCTGTTTTGTTTTGTTTTTGAGACAGGGTCTCGCTTTGTAGTTCAGGCTGGCCCTGAGCTTACTATGGAGCCCAGGCAAGCCGCCACGAACTCAGCAATCCTCTTGTCTCTGCCTCCCGAGTGCTGGGAACCCGGCACTGTGGTATGCGGTGTTGATTGTTGATGGGCGTGAGTCTCCACACCCAGCATTATATGTGGTTACCAGGGATCGAACTCAGGACCTCATGCTTGCGAGGCAGGCGCCGGAACCACTGAGCTAACCCTCCAGCGTCTGTAGTCCTGTTTTAAGGAACCAATCACCTACACTTAAATTGTCATCAATTTGTAACAAGTCAAATTTCCATTTTGGGGCATGGCCAGATTTAACAATTATTACTATTGTTATCCTGCCCTGGCCTTGCTCTGTGTGAGGTAGTACATGTATAATAAGTAGAAGATGGAATTTTCCACTGGAGTCCTGACCCCAAATACATTCAGAGTGTATACTTTTCTTCCCCAATCTTTTGAAACTAAGACTGAGCATATGCAAAAGAATTCTAAAATACCTATAAAATTAAGTTACAAAACTCAAAGTTGAATGTTTGTGTTTCCAGTTAAATTCAATCTCTTTTAGCAGATATTCGTATACTTATTTATTTGTAAGGGGCCAATACATCAAACTGTCCTCCTAGGGCAAATAATTCTTTGAAGTTAAGATCTTGTTTTAAACCTGGCATGGTGGCACACATCTGTAATCCCAGCATTTGGGAGGCTGAAGCAAAAGGATTGGCATGAGTTTGAGGCCAACCTGGGCTACATAGTGAATTCAGAAACAGCCTGAACTATGCCATGAGGCCCTGTTTCAAAAAACAAACAAACAGGGCCACAGATTTAGCTCAGTGGTTCCAGCGCCTGCCTCGCAAGGGCAAGGCCCTGAGTTTGATCCCGGTAACCACATACAATGCTGGGCATGGTGACTCACGCCCACCAGCCATCAGTACCACATACCACAGTGCCTGGCATGGTGGCTCACGCCTGTAATCCCAGCACTCGGAGGGCAGAGGCAGGAGGATTGCTGAGTTCGAGGCTTGCCTGGGCTCCATAGTGAGCTCAGGGCCAGCCTGAACTACAAAGTAAGACCCTGTCTCAAAAAAAAAAAAAAGATGCTGACCTTGTTCATAACTGACCCTCAACCCATGCTAGCTTGATATGTGAAGTATAATAGATGGGCAATAAATGTTCCTTGAATGAACAAAGGGATGAAGGAGTAAATAAAAATGTTGGACTTATCTTTCATTATTAGGACAGCAAATCTATAACTTGAGGAAATAAATAAATGAAAGAATCTTAGGGTTCATACATTGGGTCAATCTATCTGATAAAAGGATGCAAAAATAAAACAGTCAGAAGGAAAGATTTCCTAAGATTTATTTTCCCTGGGAGGAAATAGGTCAAAAGAATATACGACCATATGAGTTACATTTCATGGATCTTCCACCAAATTTCTAATCTGATAGCTAGTACACAAAGAAGTGTAGGCTTTAAAACTACGTCTGTCTCTAAAGATCTGTGTTATTTTGTGGACTGAGACTGCTCTACTGTGGTGGCTAGGATGTAGGAAAGTCACAGCTCTGATGATAGTGACTTATGTGACATTAAACAGGTTCCTTAAGAGTATTTCCTGTGTGTGCTGGATTAAAGTTTGTTCTCAAGTTATCTAATTTACTTGATCTTTCTGGGCTTCTCTTTTCCTTGTATGTAAAATGAGGATAATGAACTTATCTCAAAGGGAATTTGTGAGGTTAAAATTGAGATAATAATTAGAACAGACCTAGTAAGTTATACAGGGTAAAAATGTGAGGCATTATTTACATAATTATTGTTAAATTATAGAAGTCCCAGAAGCTGTATTTAAGGTTCATTTTTACTTTCTGTTTCTTCGACTGGAACGATGCCATTTTAAATGAGTACTGCAGAGGAAAAATAGACATGACTCATGAATCATATGTTCTTTGGAACTTCAATCTCTTGCTCTCTTCATTTCTCTCATGAAGGAAATGAGCTAAGGAAAGAAAAACCAAGGCAAGAGCGAGAGAGGACAAACATGTCACTCTAAGAAGTACTGCCTACCTAATTTCTAGAAAGTTTATCTACAAATAGCATGGTCAAATAGATCAGTGTATTTTAGTGGGTTTGTGAGACTATTTGAGTGGGATCTGTAATCTATTGCCTTATTTTATTTGCCTGGCACTTCCCCTGTCTCAGGACAGAGTAAGAGGTATATTATAAAAGCCTGGGAGCTTTGTCTGGGTCTGGGCGGGACTATGAGCTATTGAAAAACAAACCAAATGCACTATGGGTCTCGAAGCCTGACAGTATCATTTGCGGAGTGACACAGTCACGCTGCAAATGACTAGAGACATTCCAGAGTTCATGACTGTTGTGTAACAACGACACTTCAAGGGTGGCTGCAGGCACGAGGCACAGCACGCCCGAGTGTGTGGTGAATGTGGAGGAACCACTCCCCTGGAATGTGGCATTGCTCAAAGGCAGCCAGCGTTCCTCTCTGTACCTACTAACCAAACGTGCTGGGGGCGGGAGCAGGACAGACTGGAGGGACGACTCTATTTTCAGGGAATGATGACTTGATGGCGTTGATTGGGTGAGAGTATTTACCCGCCCCCTGCTCTGGTTCGGGGAAAACCTGTAGGGAGGGCTTGCTTCAGAGTGGCTTGTATGAGGAAGTGTCGCAAAGCAACCTGAACACAAACAACCTGCTACCAAAGTGGACGTCAACCAAAGGAGACTAGAAAATCCTCCTCCCTGAGTGCCCATAGCCACCGAAATGCTGGCGAAGGCATTCCATTCCGCTGAGAGAGAGGAGACAAGATGGCAGCTCTAAATTGTATGTGCAATAGCCCAGGAGGCTTGTAAACATGTAAAGAGTTGATTGTTATTTTCATTCCTGACTGGTTTGGTGGTGCAAAAAACAACTCCATAAACAGCTGAGGCCTAGCCAGAGTGCTGAGGACATGCGTTTGTCACTGTGATGCGCTGTGAGTGATGAATATCCTGATGCGGTGAATCTGAACTGCTCCTCGAGCTGGTCGGTTTGTGTGTGAACAGATCTTGGTATGGAAATCACGACCTAACCAAAGAACAGCACACATGATTAGTCACATGATCAAGAAATGTCACTGCCTGGGTACAAAAGGGAAGGGGAACTGGGAATCATTGTTCAATGAGTGTACAGTTTCAGTTTTTGCAAGATAAAGTTCTAGAGATGTCTCGTGCAGCAAGGTGCGTCTAGTTAACATTACTGTGTTGTACACTGAAAAATAAGGTGGTACAGTTTATGTTGGTATGTTTTTCTCTACCACAATAAAAAGAAAGAGGACAGAAATGTCATCAGAGAAGGTGCTCTTGAACCACATACACAGCAGTGCTCTAAACCCTTCATGGGCCTTTTAGGCACCCGTCGGTCCAGGAGCAGGAGGGAGGCATGTTATTCCTAGGCTACCCAGAAGTCATGGTGGCCACCAAGTGGGAAGCCACCAAATACTTGAAGAAGGTACTCTTTTTTTTGCTTAATGATCTGTCTTCCTCACCTAGGATGATCTTTTGGACTACCCAAAAGAAGCACTTTGCTGCTCTGACCACTAAAGAGCCTGTCTGGGCCAGAGAGGCAAGCTTAAGGCCCTCTCCCTCCTGCCTCCCCTTCCCGGCCCCCAGTGCCTTCTGCCCCCACAGGCACCATTGAAAGGGACTTTCCCTCTCTAACCGCCAGGGTCTCCAGCGGTGAGCAAAGATGGTGACAAAAGACGTGATGTGGTTTCTGCTGAGTTAGAAGCACAGGAAAAACTTTAAAACAGCCCTTAGAAGGGAGAAAAACCAAGTACGGAAGGAAGTCTGTGCGCCTTCAGCACAGACATTACCCTGCTTTTTTCTTTTACATCTTTCAGAAATATCTGCCTGTCTTTTGGAGAAGCCCAGCAGGCCCCACTGGCCCTCCACACACATCACAGAAAGAGGCCCCACTAGCAAATGGTCATTTCTGTCCAGCACTCCCCGACTCTTCTCTAACGGGAATAAGATTCAAACCTGGATTTAAGAGATGCTTCTCTCATTTCTTTAGTTATGGTATGTTGCCAGTTTTAGAAGATCCCTTCCTTCCTTTTCTTCTTTTCAGCCAGTCCTTTTAAGACCACATAATTCTTCAGGTTATAGATGAGCAATAATATGTTATTACACTCAAGTTGGAGGAAGGGTTGAAACAGCTGTAACCTATCTAAGATGGGCTGAATGATTTGCTTTGGATAATGTAATTTTTAGTCTGGAATCCACGTGCAGGTCAAAATAGAGGAGGCCGAAAGTACCAATTTGAAGCAACATGACTATAAATCTTGCAGGATTTCTGTTGGTTGCAAAAGCTGTACAGCAGGTGGGTACACAGACACTCTTCAGATAGTCCTCGGTGAAGTCAGGCCTTTGGGATTCCATTGCTAGGAACAAAACCAGAGATCAGACTGTTCTTTCTCACTTTCATCTCTGCCTTCAGGCCTACTGGTTAACTGTAGATGGTACTATCTAACCGGAGACTATACTGCCTTAAACTCAGGAGCAACAGGTTTTCTTTAATGCAAAGTGGAAACAGAGAATACATTCATTTACACGTTTCCTCTCCTGTATTGAGAAAACACAGACCCTATACTCTTTTTTCTTTCTTTCTTTTTTTTTTTTTGAGATAGGGTCTCACTTTGTAGTTCAGGCTGGCCCTGAGCTCACTATGTAGCCCAGGCAAGCCTGGAACTCAGCAATCCTCCTGTCTCTGCCTCCTGAGGGCTGGGAAAACAGGCATGAGCCACCACGCCTGGCACTGTGGTATGTGGTACTGATTGCTGGTGGGCGTGAGTCTCCACGCCCAGCATTGTATGTGGTCACCGGGGATCGAACTCAGGACCTTGCGCTTGCGAGGCAGGCGCCAGGACCACTGAGCTAACCCTCCGGCCACAGACCCTATACTCTTGAATGAAACAAGCTGTAATTCTAGTTGATCCCAAGTGGCAGCTGAGTTCTTGCACTGTCCTCGTCCCTCCCACCAGCGGGTCCCTGTCCTTCTGCTGCACGGCCAGGCCTTTGAGGCCTATGGTGATGACTGAATAGCTTGACGCCTGTTCTTTTTGGAATGCTGTTGACCTGAGACTGACACAGAACTACTGAAGCCCGACACCTACCTCCTGCTACAGCACCAGACATGCAGAGCTCACTCCAGCGCTCCTCAGGGAAACTGGTCACCCCCAGAATGACAGAGCTTTCAGCAAAGGGGGGTTTGAAAGGAGCTTAACTCACCTGCAGACATGTGAGGTTTTGTATAGTGTTCGGAATGAGATGGGCTCAGAATACTGGCGGCCGTGATTCTCTGATTCTCCATCTTCTCCTTCCTGCCATGTCTGTAGAAGTTAGAAGTCAAGCTCCTTACAAAGTGAAAGACAGGAATTTAATGCTATAAAATTCTGCTGTTTTGGTAAGCCCATCCTAAGTACAAACAACAGTAGCAACTCCTGTGGGTCCTGCCAAGTTGGCAATGGGAACATTGTTTAATCTGCTAATGTAGAAAGCACAGTTGGTTTCCAAACATGGCATGAACTTGCTAGGCGTCTTGGGCATTCCCCTTGGCCTTCAATGTCTTGATTTGACCATTTCTTAGCTGGAAATACTCATGGCCCAACCCCATGTACTCTTCCACACAGAAACATAAGGAGAAAAGCATGTTGCCTTCAAATTTCTCACCAGCAAAAGGCCAAAGGTCTTCTATGGGAGCCCCAAGAGCAGATACTATGTGTCTTTCAGGAAAACCTCAGCCCCTCTAACCAACTAGTTTTACCCAGGTTATTAAAAATGGACTAGGTTCACTAGAACGAGACTCTTTCTTGTACCGCACACACAGCTGTGTGTGACTTAGCATCTTCACGGACCAAAGTTCCCCTAGGCTGGCTTCTCCAGCCCTGTTACACGGGAGCCCTCCACCTCCCTGAGTCTGAGGGAGGGCAATACCAATATAGCACTCAGAAAGCACTTCCTCACTATTTGTCTTGGGACTTGTGACCACCTGTTTCCTACCTGCTTTCTGCTGGGGTAGACTTATCAAAAATTAAATGTGTGGAGAGACAGAAATGTATTCTGTACTCAGAATGTGAAGGGAAGTGGCCCGGAACCGTGGAAACTGGCTTGTACCCCTTGGCATCAGCCACTCTGTGGCGCAGGGCCTATCTTCCTGTTGGGGCCTGAGCACTTCCTTGGCCTCTTTCTGGAGGCTCTGGGAGGAGCGCAACAGCACACTGGAGGAACCGGTTCACTTCCTGGTACTCCGTGTGCTTCCTCAGGTATGCAAAGCTACTGCTGCTGCTGGGGTTGGGTGTCTGCGTTTAGCGTCTCACCTACTATTCCTGAGGCCTGATGGGCTCCTGAAAGTGTCAGCTCTCAGCTCGCAGCCCCGGAGGCACTCGTGCCCTGGCCATCCTAACCTGTGGAACACACCACCAGGAATGAATGGCGAAGAGCACTGAGAGGGAAATGACCTTGTCATGTTCAGAAAAAGGTAAAGTTAGGCAGTAGCTACGGGCCCTTCCGGCTTCCCACCTTCTTCTCTCCGAAAGATGCCCCGCCCCCACCCTCTTGCTCAGGGCCCAGCTTGTCGGCGCCATGTGCTCCTCCCCAGGTTGTCACCCACCGCGTGGCCCCCCGGGTCAGGGTGACGACCGGGTCGTGTTTTCTGTGTGCTCTGGGTGGTCTGCGTGGGGGGAAATCACAATGAAACTGAACACTCAAGTAGAAAACGGTGTCCGCCCACAGGAGCTGCTGCCACCAACTGTTGCAATGTAGGTTGAGCGTGGAGTCGCTGCTCGGGTCGCCTCTGGCTCCACAAGCCTGAGACTCAGTAATAACTGGAAGCACAATCACTTTTTCACTCACTATTTTTTAACGGTTTATTCATAAAGCAATTTTTCACTTTTCACTTATTTTCAGCCCCTTTCACATCTATCTACTCACAGTTTCTGTCTTGGTTTAACCTTTCCCTCTCTCCTCCTCCCTCTCTCTGCTTAATTTTTCTTTATTCCCTTTTTAAAACTTAGAACCGTTAAAACGGTATCGAGGCCCTTGGTTATTTTGCGAACTGAAGTGTTTCAGAGTCTCTTAGGGCCTCTCGGCTGGTCTCTTGCTCTCTTCATTAACTGCCAGTATTTCTGTCCTCCTGTCCTTTTTGCAGCAACTAACTTACATCTTTCTTGCTGGTCCTGCAAGTGTGTCTTTGCTTAAAACAAACAAACAAATAAACAAAAAACAATAAACCAAAAAAACAACCCCCAAAATCTATTAAGTTAAATATCTTGTTTTGTTTTGTTATTTGGAGACAGGGTCTCGCTTTGTAGTTCAGGCTGGCCCTGAGCTCACTATGGTGCCCAGGCAAGCCGCTGCGAACTCAGCAATCCTCCTGTCTCTGCCTCCCGAGTGCTGGGATTACAGGCGTGAGCCACCACGCCCGGCACTGTGGTATGCAGTGTTGATTGTTGGTGGGCGTGTCTCCATGCCCAGCATTATATGTGGTTACCGGGGATCGAACTCAGGTCCTTGCGCTTGCGAGGCAGGCGCCGGAACCACTGAGCTAACCCTCCGGCCCTAAGTTAAATATCTTGGAATCCACAGTACTTAAGTCTAGTGAAGTGTGACTTAAGGACAACCTATTATTTCCATTAAAAGAACTTTTATTCCTTTCAGATGAACATAGTTCCTGGAGAAAGTGCAGAGTTCTTAGCACTTAGCAGGACTTCTGTGAGCTCATTGTCATTTGACAAAAGAAGCCACAATAGTTGTTTCCATCCACGCTTTGTCTTCATTTCCATCTTCTCTGACTTCTGTAGATAACTGCCTATACAGTTATCAGAGTTAAAAAAAAATGCCCAAAGAAGAGAAAATGATCGAATCTTTACATATTAAAGAGCAGGAAGATAATCTAGGAATGATTCTTCATTTCAAAGATCAGGAAAACAGAGGCCTGGTGACACTGGAAGGCTTTCTTGAAAGCACACAGTCAACAAAGGCTGAAGCAGGACCAGAACTGAGCCTCTAATTTCCTGGTTCAGTGCATTTTCCCACAAAAGCAGGAGCTCTTAGTCATACTTCCCACCTGTGTGTAGTTTTATACGCTGGCCTCAGAAGCCAAAGAAGAAAGAGACAAGTGACCACATTTTTGAACCCTGTCAGGTACTGTACTCAAACTGAGGAGGGAAGGGTGGTTCTGTGCATCACCTGTGTGAATGGGAGCTGGGACTGAAGGAGGGGTGGGGAAAGATGGCCGCTTCCCCCAAGAAGCAGCAGCCCTGGAAGATGAAGCAGAGCTGGGGGAGCATGGTGCTGTCTCATTTCCCATCCACTCTGCAGTCCTTGGGAACTCCAGTGTTGAATATCTGAATCCTTCAGATGCCTAAAGATGAGTTTTGCCACAATTCCGTTAGGAAAAGATACTTTTGCTAACACACTGAAGACCTGCTTACCAAAATTACTTACTGGTACTTAGCTGTCATTCTTCTGTCTTCTGCCTCTTGGTAGGTAGAAGAAAATTCCAAGGTGAACACATTCATGTTTACTTTTTTTTTAAAAAAGCCTTTCTTTTTACATCTTCTTTCCCTCCATCTACATTCCCATCTATGCTGAATAAAACTATCTAAAATACACAGAGAAGGAAATGTGCACAC
The DNA here is from genome assembly GCA_004025085.1 of Thryonomys swinderianus. NCBI lineage: Eukaryota > Metazoa > Chordata > Mammalia > Rodentia > Thryonomyidae > Thryonomys > Thryonomys swinderianus. The sequence goes on from PVIC010006338.1 coordinate 38,089, forward strand.
AGCCAACTTAGGTTCAGTATCTGTCAAACTTAGAAGAAGAAACAAACTAGTAGAGAGTTTGTTAGTTTACAATATTGTGTGGAACTGGGCAACTGAGAGTATTTGCATAAATTTGGTTAAAAATAACCTTTTGGAATCTAGCTGGCTGAAGTTTTTGCCTAAATTACATAATTAAGGCTGTATTGAGATTAAAATCACTTCTCACTTATTTAAGGAGCTGCTTCAGCAGCACTCTGAGCAGATGGACTCGGGGCTTCTGAGGTCTTGAAGCTTGAGGAGGGACGTGACGGGAAGCCTGGCTGTGGATCTTGGAACATTTTCTGCCTCCACGATCTACCCAGAAGGGAGCTCCAGAGAGGTAGCGGTGCTCAGAGTGATCTGCTTTCTCCTGGCCAAAAGTTAGTAACGAAACAGACATGTCCTGGACAAACAACTCTGGAGCTTCTCAAAGAGAATTCACGTGTCTTCTGGACTGGCTCAGTGACCACATTCGAGCTAACTTTTCTCTTTTTCATCAATTCTTTTTGCTGCCTGCTCTGGGTTACCGACCAGAATATTACCCTAGAAGCCTGGTTTGACATCAGAAATCCTTTGCCATGTGCCTCTAATTGTTTTCATCCCTCTGCACTGGCCTTTTCTCATTATCCTCTTTTGGAGAAGGCATCATGCACACACACTCACACATACACACACACAAATTCACTCACACTTCTTTTGGGACCAGAAATAGATTTTATTTCCTCTAAGAAAAAAATAAAATCTAGGAATGTGCCCATAAACTCCCATGGAACCGTGTATCCTGTGTATTGACTTACAGTGGGGAATTTTAGCCATTGCTTCTGCATAGAGCTCTTATTAATTAAGGAAAATGCACTTCTGCAGTCTTACTTTGCCTGTCAAACATCAGCGCTAAACCTCATTCCAGGAGTATGGACTCTGGCTGATGAACTTGGGCTCATGACAAGTATTATCCTTCCATGTAATGTTTTATTAAACAGACTAAGTGCATCCACAAGTGTTTTCAAGATATGTAACTTTCAAGACAAAAAGACATCATTTGAATAGTAAAGAACTATGATTTATAGTAGTAACTGTTACACTCTGGATCTTACTGGGCTTTGTTTTGAAAAATTATTACCACAGTGGTTCTGAAGAATTTAGGAGTATGAGCAGCACGATTTGGCACATTTATGACAATAGGGTTCTGGTTTTCTTAACTCTGCAGTTACATTTTGGCAGCATTTCAACTTCTTGGCACAGATGTTTAAGTGAATTTAAAGAGAAAACACTAAAATCAAAGTATCAGGCAGTTTTAAGTGTTCAGGTTCAAGGAGGAACATTATTTTCTTAATGTCCAGTTAGCATGGAACCAGGAACTTGGTAAATGAATGAAGTGGGAAGCATGAAAGCACTTGCAAAGGACTTGCGGGGTTATTTCAGTGAGGCCACTGCCACATTTCTAGATGCACTGCCTAATCACAGCTACCAAACAAGACTCAAATTTATTTTACCTTTGCCCATTTGGCTTCTGGAACATCCATGGACGACCTCTCACCACTTAACTCTTGGGGTCCCTGTTGTGCCACGGGGACCCTGGGTTTCACACTAACAATGCCCAGGTTCTAGTAGACTTTTTAAATGTGTAAGTAGCAAACGTACCTCCCAGGTTCAGGTCTGACAGAGAAAGTTGGATGCAGGGCATTCTTTCTGCAAGCCGTGTTAGCTACTGAAGCAACTAATGCCATCAATGGACAGTAACTGCACACACACACACACACACACACACACACACACACACACACACACACCCCCAAAGCCACAAACTAAAATCCTTCTGAAATTGAGCATTTCTTGCCATCTCCTCACCACTCACATCCACCCACAAAATAAGAATCACAGAAGCGGGCCAGAGGGTTAGCTCAGTGGTTCCAGTGCCTGCCTTGCAAGCACAAGGTCCTGAGTTCGATCCCTGGTTACCACGTGCAATGCTGGGCGTGGAGACTCACGCCCACCAGCCATCAATACCACATACCACAGTGCCGGGTGTGGTGGCTCACGCCTGTCATCCCAGTGCTCGGGGGGCAGAGACAGGAGGATTGCTGAGTTCCAGGCTTGCCTGGGCTACATAGTGAGCTCAGAGCCAGCCTGAACTATTAAAAATAAAATAAATAAGAATCACAGAAGCCCAAAAAGCTAATTGGTCTTCTGCTCCTTACTAGTACTCGAAACACCATTCAGAGAGGACATTTAACAGCTTTTGAAGAAATCTCACATTATTGAATTATGACAACCAGCCAGATCACTGCCCTCAGCTCAAACTCCAGAACAGTCCCCAAGGTGGGGAAGATTAGGGCATCATGACTGCAGCCGTGAGCAGGACAGGGATGGAGGCAGGAAGAAGCAGACTCTGCTCTGTTCAGATGTGACCTGGGGTCACCCCTACGGTACAGGGGTGATGCACACTGGCCCCTCATTCAGAACACCAGACAAGCACTGGTAAAGCATGAACATTTATATTTAATTTACATTTTCACAATTAGCACATAAATAACAATGTAAACCAGTACGTAAACATAAGATAGTTTGTTTTCTAGCAAAGTAAAAAGCCAGTAACTTTGGTCAGTTTTAACTTTGAGTAGAGGAAAAAAATAAAACCACTGTTGATTGTGGGCTCAACATCCCCAGAGGCTGAGGAGAGAAAGACAGATGGTTAAGAGAAACAAGAATTTTTTTTTATAAAAACTCTCAGATAATTCAAGAAGGTACCAAAGGAAAATAAGAACACATGGGAATAAAAAGCATTTGGTGTCAGTGTGATGCTTTGGTTTACTTACCATTAATTACTATGTTTGTCAAACACATAGACATCACATATCATCTCTCAGGCCAGGGTGCTGCTCAGCGGTAGAGTGCTTGCCCAGCATGAGAGGCCCTGGGTTGAACCCTAGAAAGGGGGGATTGTCAGTGTCGTTAGTTATAGGAGCAGAGAAGTAAGGCCTTTTTTTGTGTTTCCCTGGGTGATTTAAAGTGTGTTGTTCTTGCGCAGATTGACAACAGTTGATGTGAGCAAACTATAAATACATAAAATAGACTGACCAGTGCTGTGCCAGCATATAGGAGGGAGAAAAGTATAATGAATGGTAAAGAGATAGGTTTTTATTTCTGTGACTTGACTGTGACCACATAATCGTAATATTTCAAAAGAAAAACACAGCTGTCTCAGATGCTTCTCAGTATCAAAAAGCGACAGATCTCTTTTGTTGTTTTGCGATCCTCACCTCTGCAGGGCCTCTGGTAAGAGACAGAGGTGCCAAGCACTGATCTATCATGAGGTCATCAGTGTTAATGATGCGAAGTCTCAGAAAGAGGGTTGTTTGGTTGTTTGGATTTTTGTCTTTAAGAAAAGTTCTTTTACATGGCTTGGCTCACAATTTAAGTGGTCATAAATACATATACACATGGAATAGTGGTATAAATACATCTATAAATATACATCATCCTTTGCTACACCTTGAGTGCCAACAAGTAATCTTTGGGCTTGGCAGAGTAAAAGATAGAGGAATAGTTCACCTCTCTGGAGCACACCTGGTTTCTCCTCTAGAGTAGCAAATCATTAGGTAAGACATCACTTCCGACACTACTGGACATACTGAATGAGGTAACTGTTGTTGAACAATTTTGCAATGCCCATTCATCTTCAATTAAATTAACCATAAAATGTAAAAACAAATACTGAGGAAAATCAGAGTTTTACAGGAAAAAAAAAATCTACAATTGATGTGTTTGGGATAGGAATGTTCATCACCTGCTTTTACCCTAAGATGACCAGAATACCCGTTTTTTCTGTTTACTTTTTAAGTGTGGCCTGAGCCTACTTCAAATCCTTCTTGGTAGAGCACCACATCTGTGCAATTTTGACATAAAAACACAAAAACAAACAACAAAACACTCAGAACTCAAGCCCCCACACTGCATACATACAAAACCACCTGTGCTTTGGGAAATTTACTCAGTGGTTTTAAATGTAGTATTTTGTCATATTCACATTTTCAGACCATCCATTAGGATCCAAAAGTCACGTGGCCACTTAGAAGGTCCTAAGACTTTGGGGATGGTGGAGGATGATCCTACTGTTTTTGAGAAACAGGTTGGCAGAGCTTTCTTGCCACCTGGTAAGATTGTGGCTAGAAAAAAGGTATGAACTACCAACATTAAACACATTAAGATTCCTTTTCTTGTTGCTTCTACTCAAATTATTACTGCATAATTCTGCACATAAACCCCAAGTTATACAATGTTGTTCAAATGATACAATCCTATAAATCAACACATCAACTGTAACTTTGGCAATACCAAAATCTCACTTTAAACCATGATTATAGAGAAGCTGACTGAAACAATGTATGTCTACTAAGTCATAGGTACTTAAGAAGATGTGCAGAAATTATCTACAAAGAACGGCCACAAGACAAAAATACATTTGTGTTCAAATTACAAGGAATCTTTCCAGTCACTGTAAACTTTCTTAATTATTGCTTTTTGAATGATAAATTGTATAATAAATTATGGAGGATTATCATTGAAAAAATAATTATGGTTAGTCAATAGTCTTAGCAATGAGAAGGCTATGCAGACATTTCCACACAAATATTCAAAATACACAGGTTCAAATATATGGACGTGGGTGTAAATAAGAATATATAATATGTATATATGTATATATATATATATATATATATGTATATCAAGAGAGTGAGCTGAGCTTTTGTCTCCTTTATACCCTGAGATTTTAGTAACTTTGGAGTCCTTCAGTTCCAGAGGTGAGGGAAACCACTTGCCACTGGCGAGTTCTGCAGAGCTGGGGCTATGTACAAGCAATTTGCCACAGGCACCCTGACTCGCCAAGTCGTAACTTCAACAAAAACACTCGTTTTCTGAAACTCTTAAGGATCCATTGGTTCGACTGTCTCTTGCTTGACCTTAACAGGTACCAGAGGTAGTGGGTTGCTGTGAGGCAACTTTATGAGGGACAGGTCTGATGACTCATAAAGGCCGCACCCTGAGGAAAGGAGTCCGTTCCCCATGTTTCTTTGCAAAGATACTTTCAGGCCACTGTCTTCCTTCTCTTTTCTGACCACGGCCAGAAGTTCTTTCTCCACCACGGAGGTCACATCAACGTTGTTCTCCATGTCCTCGAGCCGGTCGGCATTGTCACTGATGTCGAACTTCTCGATCTCTTCATTGATTCGGGTCAGGTCCTCCGAGGGCCGTCCGCTGGCGGGGGCCGCGGGGCAGTTCCCCTTGAGGTGGACCTTGAGGCTACAGAGATGGATGTAGCTCTTATGGCACTGGGCACACTTGTGGGGCCGCTCCCGGGTGTGTAGTCGCTTGTGCAGCTTCAGGTGCACAAACTGGGTGAACTTGGCAGGGCACACCTTGCACTGGTAAGGTTTCTCTCCGGAGTGGAGTCGAAGGTGAGTCTTGAGATTGCTGGTGCTGCTGAATCGCTTGTGGCAGACCTGTGGTGTGGGCCGAGGAGGGAGACAAAGAGGACAGAAGATTAACAGCTGCCACGGGAGGGGCGAGCAACAGGCCGACGCCCAGCAACCCACGGGGCACTCGTAAGCCAATGGGGACGTGGGCATGCTGCGAAGGTGTGGCGTGTTTCCCCTGCCGTTCTCCCGCCCACCGGAAGCTGGCCGTGTCCTCGATGCAGCCTGTCAGTGGGTACAAAGGACCACGCAGCAGCCCCACAACGTCAGCGGCCCACAGCCAAAGATGGTGATGGCACGCTGAACCCAGGCTCTATGCAACTCCACAGTCATGGTCTGTAAAGACCGCAAGTTTGACTCAGAAAATACTGCCCACCTGGCACTCATGTGGCTTCTCTCCTGTGTGTACCAGGTAGTGTTTCTGCAGGTGGGCGAGCTGCGTAAAGCCCTTGTTGCAAGTCTGACATTTGAAAGGCCGTTCTCCGCTGTGCACCCTCAGGTGGACCTAGGAAGAAGCCGCGGGGATTAGCTCTGCTGCAAGCCACCTGAGGCCGGTGTGTCTGCTCCAAGCCTCAGGTTTCCCTGATACGAACGTCTGAAGAAACACAGCAAGACAAAGTCTTCTAAAGAGAACAAAGCTGAGCCAGAGGTTTAGCTCAGTAGTTCGGGCACCTGTCTAGCAAGCACAAGGTCCCGAGTTCGATCCCCTGTAACCACATACAACAATACTGGGTGTGGTGGCTCACGCCCACCAGCAGTCAGTGCCACATACCACAGTGCCGGGAGTGGTGGCTCACGCCTAGTAATCCCAGCATTCGGGAGGCAGAGGCAGGAGGATTGCCGAGTTTGAGGTTTGCCTGGGCTTGGTAGTAAGCTAAGGGCTAGCCTGAACTACAAAGTAATACCCTCTCTCAAAAAAACAAAACAAAAAAAATCCACAAACAAACAAAAAAAGAGAACAAAGCTCTAGTGTTTTCTGATCCTCGAAGCCCAAACCACACATTGTTATTACTCAGGCCAAACTCTGGAAAGGGCAAGTAACTTAGCTAGCAGTGGCAAAAGCAAAGCAGCACCCACACCAGCTGGGGCCCGCCAGGCCTCCTCCTGCTCGGAGTGCAGCTGGAACCCACGGGGAGGGCGCCGGACGCGCGCGCGACGGCCCGCGGGCACAGGCCCGGCCCTACCTTCAGGTTGGACAGCTGGCCGAAGGTCTTGGCACACACGTTGCACTCGTACTTAATCTTGCCGTTCTGCTTCTTCAGCGGGTAGGGAAGCGTCTTGTAGCCCGTCATGTTTCTTTTGCTTTTGATGAGACTCATGGCCTCCTCGCTGCTGGGCGTGGCCGTCACTGCCGAGGTAGCGCTGGGCTGTGCCACGTGTTCCGCCGTGGCCGCCGTCCCCGCCGTGGGAGACCCGCTGGGGGCGCTGCACGTCTTGTCCTTCATGCTGGCGGCCGCCCCGGGCGGGGAAAAGGCACTGCAGGCGCTGCGGAGCGCCGCGGGGACCAGGACCTCTCTGGGGTGCTCCGGGGGGAGCAGCCTCCGGGCCCCGTCCGAAGGCAGGGAGCTGGGGAAGGGCGCGGGGCCGAGCACGGGGTGCGGCAGGCCGCCGCCGCCGCCCAGGAGGTTACTGTACACGGGGTACAACCTGGGAAAGAGGCCGAAGTTGCTGATGCCATTGACGCTGCTCACAGCGCCGAGGCCGTTGCAGTTCATGCCGTAGGGGGGCAACAGGAACTTGGGGTAGTGAGCGTTATAGGAGGGGATGAAAGCCGGCGGGAGGTGGGGAGGCGGCGGGTAGCCAGGGTACGAGCCCAGACCTTCAGCGCCGTAGGGTGCGTTCAAGTACGTGTAGGCGTCCCGGTGCTCCTGGGAGCCGGGGGCCGGCGGCGACACCGTGTGCCCCGGGCTGCGGCTGCGCTGAGGGCTGGAGCCCTGCAGGCTGTGGTCGGGGCTGCTTCGCGCCGACGGGCTCGGCGTCGTGGAGGACGCGATGGGGGAGTGAGGGATGTAAGTCGGCCTCTCCATCCCGTAGGCTTTCAGAAGGTCCTCCGGCAGGGGGGCCCGGACGGGGTACACAACCCGAGGGTAAAAGGGCACCTCCGGGCTCCCGTTCTTCCTGAAGTCATCCATGTCCTTTTCTGAAGCGAGGGGTGAAATGTTCGAACAGTAGAAGTCCTTCCCTTTGGAGGGGTTGGAGTCCAATTTCAGGATTTCTCTCACACTGTGCTCTCTCTTCGGGACAGTCTTGGGGCAAAGTTCAGTTTTTTCAGCACTCGGTTGCTTCGGGTTGTTGCTCTGTGTTTGAGCTGAGGTAAAGAAAGCGTGGTCAGTCAGAGGACTACATAGAACTGAATGAGATCCGCGAAGTCCCTCTCTCTGAGAACCTGAGCCGCGGGAGCTGTGGGCTCCCGGCTCCGAAGTGAGCCCTGTCCCTCCAGAAAGCTCCGGGCCACTCACTCGCAAGCACGGCCCCATTTCCTCCTCAGCAAGAGGGAGACCGTGGCGGCACGGACAAAGCAGATAGCACCGGCTTGTTTCCATCTGTACGAGTGAGAGGCTAGAAAAGTGCTGTTCAAGGTAGAACAAGACAGCACTCGTTAAAATGGGGTGGAAAAATACTGGGGTGGGGGTTGTCACAGGTTAATAAGTCATTCTGATGTTCACAGTTTACCTAAAGGAAATCAGCACACCCTGCAAACTAGATGTGAAAGATTAAGACTCATTTCAAGTCATAAAGTCATCAATTTTCAACTTGATTCTTATTTAATATGAATTTGATAGAGCCCTGTTCAGACTACTGTGCCAGGCAGATGATGGCTATGGACGCTGGACTGGCGGGCAGCACTGGCATCGCACCCAGGTCCTCATCTAACCAGGCTCCCGGTGGTGCTGTCCCCGGGAATCACAAGGCACGGTGCTTCTGCCAAACCACAACAGGTACTTCCTGAGCCAGTTCAATTACTTGCAGCACGAAAGAAAACACAGGCGGTGAAGAGGAAAGAAAGCATTTGCTTCTAAAGGCGGCCTATCTCACTTGGTAAACAGACCATTTAGGAACAGGAACTAGAGGATGCTTCCAGACTATCCCTATCGGTGCCAGGCCCGGCACAGAGCAAATGAGGCCTCCAGGAAAACGCCAGTCACAGCAGGGAAAACTTGAGACCTCCCTGCTCAGCCTTTGTGGCAACCAAAAGCAAGGCATCGCTGCTTGGATTGAGGTCCGGTTCCTGGAGATGGGTCACTCAGGCTAACACACCTTCCTCTCATGGGAGGGTGCCCGACAGCCTTGGTCCTTGGGTATGAGATGCCTTGTGTGGCCTCCGCACCAGAAGATGTAGAAGGTTTGGAGTATGTGGAAGCCTCTGCACAAGTATCCTCCATCTTATAGAAGGTCCCTGCTCCGTTTAACCAAGAAGGACACCACAAAGAACACCAGGCTCCCTCCGAGGAACCGTATGGAACTCCAGAATGAACCCTTCAAATCCATTCTCCAGGCCGACAGACTGGAGGAATTTCAGTTCCAGCCTGGGAGCCCCTCACAGAATGTTATCTGCCGCTAGCTGTTATCAGTTACTCCCGGGTGAGCCAGCAGCCCCAAAATAAACACTGGGACAACACTATCAGGGACGATGCCGATCAGGGGCATTGATGGAAAGCTTGTTGAAGGAGAGATTTCTTAAGCCACTAAACCAAAATAAATATCCCCTTATCGTGCCAATATCAGTCTTTCAGTGAGGCCCAGCAGGCAGGAAGTTCAAATTGTCACTTTTGTTTTTTAAAGCTGAAATGGTAAAGGGAGGGCAAGACAACGAAGTTAACAAAACTTCGAGACAAGGCATTTTAGGGCCACTCCGTCTTAGGGAGTAATTTTATGGAAAAGCAAAGAGCGATTCAGAAGCATCCTCAGGTGGAAAAAAAATCACCTAGCAATACAGAAACCACCTCATAATCTTGTGTCATTTTCAGATGGTAAATTACCTCTACATCTCTTAATTTCTCATTGGGTTCAACAGTTCTGTGGCCCTAAATTTCCACAAACATAAGCCATAAGCATAAGTTTAAGTCTATTCAGAGGACTGCTGCCACATTTAGCCTTGTGTTTTATATTCAGTTATGGAACTGATATAAATAAAGCTAACGATTGGGCCGATAAAGTAAAAAATTTAGACCTTTTATACAACAGTGCCTGTTTTTTTTTTTCCAGAAAAATAATTGTATGTTCTGTTCTCAAAGAATATCCAGCACAAAACGTTAGCCTCTCCAAAATGTTCTATGGGTGGAAATTACGGAGTTTATAGGAAGATCATTTTTAAAGAAAACTGTCCTTTAGCAGCTGAGTAATCAGGGAAGCTAGTGTCATTTCTCGCTCTCCCACTCAGCAGCAGCTTGAGTTAACATGAAAAAGAAAATCAAGATCTGTTTTTGTTCTTAAATCTTAAATGGCTGTAGGTGGATGGAGTCATTTCAAGAGTGTACTGCTTCTGAAGGCTCTGAACGGCTTGATTATGCCGACTCACATTTTCGATCTATAATAAGAACCCCCAAGACTATAAGAAAGAACCTAGAAGTTCTGTAGTAGGCAAAACAAAGTCTGTTTTCGACTGAAACTGAGAAAGCAGATTAACATTGAGAAGTCTATAATCTGGTCAACTGTTTTCTAGATGGGTTAGTTAGATAGATAGAAAAAAAAAAACTTGGAAGGGTAGGGACTTAACTAATCCTTTTACCCCTTTTATTTTCTTTAAAAAATTGCCAGCTGTGATTTCTGGCCACTAAACTTTTCTTGACTTTATTCTGTTTCCAATCCCTTTTCTTCACTTCTACCAATGGAACCCTGGGTGTCATGGAAGCCTCCAGGGACTGGACCCAAGTCTCCTGTCCTGTAAACACAGACAGCCAACACAGTTTGTTTGGAAGCACAATCTGCCTATTAGGCCTGATGAAATAGTGGAAATTTTCCTGATCAGAGTCTCAATCATCAGTTACCACACCTAAGACAACTGGTTTCACAATCGGCAGCACGAGTCCTGTCGTAAGATGTAAGATGCCGGTTATTGTTAACTCTCCTATTTAAAAAAAAATCATGAATACTGGATAATGAAGAGGTACCAGAAAATGCTAAGCTACCATTTAGAAAAATTCTACATAAATAAAAGGTGCAATTTGAAGAAACAAGGGTATCATTTTACATTGTATATGAAAGTTCCTCCTGAATACAAAGAAAAAATACTTGAATCTTAAAATACAATGCAAAGCCTTTCATTGGGGAATAAAAATGCCAGGCCTTTAAAACCCTCCTAGACTCAAACAATGGACGGGAAGTATGCAAAAATGTTTCTTCAGGGCTGTTGGGGGGGGGGGCCCACTCAGTGAACTTAACTGTTGTTAAAAAGCAAAGCAAAACGCTGGGTGTGGTGGCTCACGCTTGTAATCCCAGCACTAGGGAGGCTGAGGCAGGAGGATTGCTGAGTTCCAGGCTTGCCTGGGCCACATAGTGAGCTCAGGACCAGCCTGAACTACAAAGCGAGACCTTGTCTCAAAAAAAAAAAAAAAAAGCAAAACAAAACAATATGAACAAAAAAAACCAGACTTTCTGGATACATAAATGACTATATTCAAGGTATGTAAGGAGACTGGGAGGAAGCGGCTGGCTGGGCTGAGGAGGTAGGGAAGCAGCACATCTTTCTACAGTGTCCTGACATAAGGTGATGTGCACAGAAACTTGGCTGTGACTGTGTCTTCTGCCACCGGGCCCTTAGTGATGGGCTGGGCACACACAGAAGCCAAATGGCAGGATGGCTCCTGGGGTGCTCAGGCCTACAGATGTGCCAGTCTCAGTGAATGCCCAGAAGACACACAGGAGAGCCGCTGGACCCCTCCCTATCTTTGGTCAGGACAGGTGATACCCATGCCACGTGCATCTGGAAAGTTGGCTTGCTCCCATATACCCCATGATCTCTCCCTGAGCACAACACCGCACTGTGGGTATGGCGAGGGGCATGACCACCCTCTCCTGTGCTGCTCTCAGGAAGGTCCTGACCTTTATAGCTTCGGATGTTGAGAAACCCATACACACAGCCTTAAGATCCTGAGGAGAGCCTGGTGTGGTAGCTGGTTCACGCCTGTCATCCCAGCACTCGGGAGGCAGAGGCAGGAGGATTGCTGAGTTCGAGGCTTGCCTGGGCTACACAGTAAGCTGAGGGCCAGCCTGAACTACAAAGCAAGACTCTCTCAAAAAAAAAAAAAAAAGACCCTGAGGAGATAGACTTGAGCACAAAATGATCACCCAATAGCTGGGTGGCTGGATCGTGTATGACTGGATAGATAACTGGTTAGCTACTGCTAACCAAGTTGTGTTAAAATTTAGATTTACCCCAAATGTCTCAAAGCTCAAAATGTAAATCGAAAGATGAAACAAGTGAGAAGCCTATGAAAATTCAGTGGGTCTAGGTAAAGGCTAATTGGGAAAGAATCAAGACAAAAAGTTATATAACTTTCAGCACTTAGTTTTAACTTATGACCCAAAAATAATTCACTTTGAAAATTGGTGTAAAATTAAGGCTTCTAACCAAGAACATATAATCATAGTTACAATCGAGGTGAGAATTTTACGTTAATTCTTAAAGTACTCAGAGATCACTTGAAAATGATTAAAGTGCAGGCAGGAGTTCTTTGCAGAGATAGGTCATGACAGCAATTTTAACCATATAAAAAAGTAAAAGCTTATAAACCTAAGGAACTGAGAATTTGTCAAGATAAAGTGATAGGTGGTTACTGTAATACTGATTAGGAGATCAGATTAATTTGTTTTACCATAAGGAAGGAAGCTAAGATATGAAATCTTAAGGGTTATTCATTTAGAATATTTGAAAAACCGTGACAGAGTTTCTCTAGAAACAATCTTAGAATATTCCACATCAGACATGACTTCATAGTCAAACATACATCACCACAGTAATTCAGTGTGTACTTCAGGCTCCCACAAACAAGAAGAATGGCATTGATTTGTAGCATGTCTGGACCAATCTCTATTACACTCCCAACTGCTCCTTTTTTTGCATAAATTAGAATCGGACACGTATGTTTTTCTGGTAACTTTCTGAATTCAACACTTATAGCAGCGCTTGCTCTCCCTCTCTCTCTCTTTCTCTCTCTCTCTGATGGTCCAATTTCATAATAAGGAAAAGGACTAAAACTCTTTTCCTCTTCCTAGTTCCTAGTTTAAGCCACCTACTTAGTGCAACAGATGATGAAGCCGTGTAATTAACCAACGTGTTATTAGCACACAGGGGCAGGACTGACATGACTGGCACGGAACAACTTTTTTTTGTTCTGCGATCCACTTACTGAGATTAAGCATCGTGAGCTCTCCAGGATAAGGGTAGTGAAGCCTCTCTGCGAAGTCCCGGCAATACCACACAAGAAGCTCCTGGCTGGCGGGGATGGGCTTGACGGTGTAGAAGTAGATGTTCATCCCGTTCTGACACGCAGCCAGGTTCTGCTCCCGGGCATGGTGCGCCGGATTCACGTAGCGCATCCAGTTGCTCTTCTCCTCATTAACGCCGTCAATGAAGTGGTGCAGCTCCCCTCTGGAGTAGATCTGTCCGAAAGAGAAGACAGACGCAGCGTGACAGGAAGTCAGCCCCGAGCGCTGGAAAGGCCTCCCGGCCCCTCCGGACTGAACCCAGCCCAGCAGCAGGATCGGAGCCTGACCCTGCTCTCTCCCGCCTCGCTAGGAAAGTCCAGCCGGTGAGGCCCCGGGAGCCTCGAGTCAGCAGAAACCGGGGCTGAACCGGCCAGGCACAGTCTCACCGGCTACCTCCTCTGGTTCAGTTTTGTCACCTTTGACTATCTGGCGGAAGGAAGGAATAGAAAAATGAAACCCAACTTCATTTAAGGAGCAGCCTCCGACGGATTAAACCACCATGCAGTACTAACTTTTGCTTCAGCAGTGACGGGCAAATGGGCGTCGCTACTGACTTCAGTTCCGACGGTGCTGACTTTTAGTGCTTTGAGTCACCGGGGAGAAGAGCAAGCCGGCAGACTACGTCAAACTGAGTCTCAGCCTTTTCTATGGCCTCTGTACTTGCTGTTTCCTACACCCCCGCCCAGGGCTTAGACTATGCAAACATCCTCCACCCCCAACCCTCCGAGTCCCAAAGTAACACTTGTTCATATAAATACTTGGAACGGTGCCTTTTTGTGGAAACACTGGGTGGGGCAAAGGTGAGCTTCACCTGCCATAACAAAGCGAGCCCCGGGACAGAGGCCAGAGTTTGACAGTCTGCGCACCGAGGAGCCGCTTTTCCTCTTGATAAACATGTTCAGCCTTGTGCTTTTCTTTCAGGCAAGAGGAGGGAAGAGAGAGCCCCTTTATCTGGGAGGAGGCTGGTGAAGAAACCAATGCCTTCCTTTTGGGTGTTTTGGAAAAAGAAGGGGAAGAAAAGCGTCTGGTTCTTGAAAGGAGAACTGGGCCTGCTCTCTGGTCACACTCCAGACTAACAAGACACATACAGGGAACTTGGTAAAAGGCAGAGCTGAGGAAGGGAACAATTAAATCGCACACGCACACTACACGATACGCCACACTCCTCATTTCCCACAGACAGCTGCTTCTCTCCTGCCTTATGAGGACACCCACCACCTCTTCTTCAGACTGTTGCGTTTCCCTCACACATACAGTTAGTACCTGCTGGGGAGGCAAGACCTCGTTCACGGCAGAGATTTTACTCCAACAGGGCACTGCGTTATTGCTCTGCTTAGTCACGCACTGACTGTATCAGTGTTTGGATCGTTTCTGTATCTCACTCAAATGTTATCAGAAATAAAAAGGAACTCTGTCCCTTTAACACAGGCAGTAAACACCAGAATCACTTTCTTTTAAGAGTAACTTCCTGTAAATTGTGAAGGGGGAAATACATGTGGCTTCATCAAAGCAGCTTGTGAGAGCTTTTGCGGTGTGTTTGTTAAGAGAAAATGGAACAAGGCTGGGTGAATTCAGCTATCAAGAGGGGTTTTCAAGTTTGTTTACTCTGATGTGCAAACTTCCAGGAACGCGGGGTTCCATCACTCTTCTACTCTTCGTAGGGGCGGAAACTGCTTTCTAAAGCTATGGGTCTGTTGATTCCAGTCAGCCTTCCACGGACTACAGTTTACTGTATCCTCACTTAAAAAACGGAACCGTCCGATGCCATGAAGTCACACACACCCCCACAAGAGAATCAAGCAATGCTCGCGCAGAACGAATGATGCTGCCTGTCCCTCCGTCGTGTTTCCATCCATGATCAAGATTAAAACATGCTGACTCACAGTACAGTTACAAGAAATGTCATGGTTTCTCAACTTGAGCATCCCTTCTCTTTGAGTGTGTGATTTTCATGAGACTTTTTCTTTCCTTACAACAGATGTTCACATTCCTGCCAGCAGAACCAGGATGCTTTTAATAACACGTGAGAAGTTACCTCCTCCAATAAATAGCCTTTGCATGTGCAGGATGAGTGACTCAAATAAATCCTCTCCAGGAAAGCCTTGCAGTTACTTACATTGAATCATTAGATGCCACAAGGAACTGAGACACTTTCTTGCTTATCTTTTTTTCAAAATGACCATGTATTCATAAGACTTACTAAGCTGGACTGTCCCAAGTCACACCTTGAACTCCCAGGTTACTACACCTCTGTGGCTCACTTAGGAGAAGCACTGACTGGCAATAAAGTTAAAAATATTCTCCTGCTTTTCCACTGTAAGTCAAGGCGTGGATGTAGTTCAAACATGAGTAACTAACAGTTCTATTAAACAAATTGAGAGTATACTATAGTGAATCTGAACTGGTCTCTTTAGCTTGGGAAATAAACTAAATTTCTATAAACACCAAACTTCCTGGATTAAAAAAAAAAATGATTTGCTATAGCTTCTGGATAATCTCTTTCCCAGAAGTCTTTTATATCTGTCCAAAATGTGTATTAGGCAGAAATACCAGCAAAAGCAAGCAGTTTTGGCTGTTACCAAGGCAGCCACGGACATTTTATGTAAGTACATATAAAAACTGCTTACTTAATCTAAGTAAGCCTTTCTTTATTTTCTTTTTTTTTTAATTGAATTCTTTATTGGTACAATTTATATACATCTCAAAATCACATATAACATTGGGAAATTTGTACCAGTATATGCCACAAGCTAATTCTCCTTTCTTTATTTTCTAATCGAGGCAAGTGAATACCCTAGAGACATCTAAAATTAAGAGGCAAGCAGTGTAACTTGACTCACTTCTAAAGCAGTGTTTTATCCAGGAATCTGTCTCACTAGTTCACCAGTGAGATCCTTTCCTCCCTTCTTTTTCAGTACAGGGGACTGAACGCAGGCCTCACACGTGAGTTGAGGAACACACTCTACCACTGAGCTACATCTCAGTCCTTTAAAACATGTTCTTTTTCATTTTAAGACAGGGTAAAATGCTACACTACCCGGGCTGGCCTCAAACTTTCAATCTTCTTGCCTGAGCCTCCTGAGCAGGTGGGATTTTAGGTGTGGAACTGCACCTGTTTTGGGGGTGGCTGTGGTCCTTTCCGACCCCACTATCCTAAAGGAGATTGTTTAGGTTGGATCTTCTGGCTGGATGCTATAGAAAAGCATCTCATCTTGAATGAAGTTAACCATTTCTCTTAAACTGTGGGAGTAATGTACATACTGTCAAATTTAATAGTTTTGTGGCACAAATGGATCTAAGCATGACCAGTCCCGTGGTCCTCAGTTCCCCTAGCCCACCTTCCAGTCACTCTGCCTTGATGATGTTTATTTTCAAGGTAATTCATTTATGATAACTCTTACATTCAGTTAGAGTTAACTCAGCAAGAAATAAAGAAGGGGTGAAATCTAAGGTTTAGTGACTCATTACTACTTCCTTGCAGAGAAATGCAAATGACCCTACCCTTGAAGCAAGTAACAAACTGTTTCCTTTCCTTACAAAGCTCTAATGAATTGCAAAAAAATAAGA
>PVIC010006339.1:0-54599 GCA_004025085.1 Thryonomys swinderianus
TGGGACCACCTTGCGCTTGCACGGCAGATGCCAGACGGAACCACTGAGCTAAATCCCCAGCCCCACTTAAACTTTCACTTACTACTTTTTTATAATACAAACAAATGACTGACAAGAAATGTCACCTCACCAAGGGCTGCTTTGCAGGAGTTATGTGGCTGGCCCTCCGGTTCTGTCTTCCTAACAAACAGACACTGTGATTGTCCCCACCTTCCCAACGAGGAAGCCAAGGTCTTAGAGCACTCCAGTGGGTGCTGCAGCCACACGGCTCATTAGGAGGCAGCGGAGGGCCCCGCACCCAGGGTTGGCACACCAAGGCTGGCCACGCCAAGAGGAGCCGCTGAAGCTGGCTCACACAGCCCAGAGGTGGTAGAAGGGAGCAGCAAGTGGCAGAGCTCAGGCCACGTCGGCAAGAAGCCCACTGCCCAGAGGCTCGGCAAGAGCAGGCTGGACAGCAGAGGCCGGGCGCACTGCGGTGCTACAAGAGCATTGCTGACAGCGTCTCGGCCCATCGGGCGGGAACTGCGACCTGACTGAGGGGGATCCGCCTTCTGACTCCTCCTTCCATCTGGAAGCCCCACCCTACAGTCAGCTCCGAGCGAGCGGCAGCCAGCAGGCCCCCCCCCCAAGCGGTGTCCAAACATGGCTCCAAAGGGAGTGTTGGTGGCCAGTGACAGCTGGGGCTGCTTCGCTTGGCCCACGAACCCCTTGGATGAGCACATCCCGGAGACCTGTCCTCAGGCTTCCGCTGGGACGCACAACCATCCTTCTAGCTGCTCTGCTCCCTTACGCTCAGCCCCCCCGCCCCCATCTTCTAAGAGCTGAGTAACCAGCTTGAACAGAAGCCAAAGCAAAACAGAAGTCTTTATTAGTTGGATCCCCTGAGAAGGGCAGGAGAACTTTGGAGCCAGAGGGACCGGGCTCACACGCCTCCCTCAGCGCTCGCCGGGCTGCCACGGAGTCTGCCCACTGCAGGGTCTCCCGGCAGTCACCAGGGCTCCGCCCACGGCCCAGGGGGCAGGTTTGGAGTCACTACAGGTGCACCTGTCGGCGGGCCGAGCGGAGCTGCCTACAGTGCAGACAGATCAGCCCCTCTGCCTGCCCTCAGCTCCCTTCGCCCGTGTGAGGCTAGCTGTGTGTTTCCACGTCATCCCAGGGAGACAGACGCTTGGCTGATGACAGGGGCACGTCCCGGTCAGCGTGGGCCGGAAGGCACAGCCGCGCAGGGGTTACCTGCTCCAGAGCACACTCAGCAGCACCCCCTGTCCTTCACTCAGCAGCGTCTCAGCCCTTCACCTCGGGCTGGGGGCCCACCAGATGCTCCCAGCAAGGCCAGACTCAAAGCCCGCACGTCGCCAGCTGAAATACAAATCGTGTGCTGTCTTCACGTCACCCTGAAGCTGCAATGTCCCAAATTAATCACCTTTAAGTCGGGCACCATCTACACCAGCCTCTGCTCAGAGAACAGCTCAGCGGATCAGTGTTTAGGATTCAATTAAAAATGAACAAAACCACACCAAACAAAGACGTTCATTCAACCTAAAATTACGTAAAGTTGGCTTATTTTCCTGACACTGCTCGGGAGAGGCTCACCAGGACGGGTCTGCAGGTGGAGCAAAAGTGGTGAGGGGTAAATTTCCAATCGAGCTGATGAGCCCAAGCCGGAAATGTTAGGCAGACGACCCTCGGAGTCAGATCCCTGGGCCCCGCCACTCCCCTCCGTTCACCTCATACTTTCAGACAGACGCTGTAACGAAGGTGGTGCAACCCTGCATCACAAGCCTCCAGAGCCAGGTGTGGGGCGCATACTTGCGATCCCAGCACTCGCGAGGCTGAGGGAGGACAGCCACAAGTCCGAGGCCGGTCTGCACTACGTAGGGAGATCAAGGCCTGCCTCACCTACGCATCAAGGTGCTGTTTCAGAAAACGAAAACTAACCAACAACAACAAAAAAGATTTATAAAAATACTAGTACATGCCTCAAAGAACGTACAGCTTCATGCAGTCTGACAGCCCCATTCCAGGAACAGCCAGTAATCACTCTCATTCAAAACAAACATTAATAACAGTAAACCTTTTACACGGCTTTTAAAAATGTGAAAACCACCACGCATGGTGGTGTATATACCTATCTGCGATCTCGGCTACCTAGGAGGCTGAGGGCGAGAGTATCACGAATTCATACCTAGACCAGGAGACTTCACGAGACATGCTCAAGTCCTTAGGCTCAAGCCCTCTCTCTCTCTCTCTCTCTCTCTCTCTCGCACGCACACACGCGCGCGCACACACACACACACACACCCCACAGGAGAACACAGGTAAACGCACAGATTCTTCAGTCAGGCACAGTAGTAATGCTTCACAAGCTCGGTTCAGACCCTCCAGGTCCTCATGAATCACCCTTCCCAGAATCAAACTGCTCCGAGTCCACGCTGGGCTCCCAGGCAGCTCTACGCCGTGGGCAGCCAGGCTTCACTTCCAGGCTGCCACTTACGGCACGGGACATGCCACTGGCATCTGCTGTCCGTCTCAAAGACATGACCCGAGACAGCCATGCTCAGCACGTGAGTGAGCGTGTCTCATGGCAGACGGAGTCTGCACCAACCCACGTTCCTCTCAGCTTCTGTCACTCACTGCGGGCCACAGGTGGACGCACGTCTGACCCACTGTCCGCTCGCTCAGTGAGGGCCACTGTCTCATCGATGACTGCCCTGAGCCGCAGCTCCAAAAACGGCCCTGGGTTTGACACAGCAGTTAGTGTCTCTCCTGGCGCTGTGAGGAGTACTCGGATCGCCGTCTAGGATGACCCCACGGACTCCGGGACACTAGTAACTTCTCTGTCGGCTTCTCTGTCAGATCTCCTTCCTCTTTTCCCAAAGCACTCCCACATCCCGGGCAGAAAACACGGTCCCGTCTCTAGCGGTTCCTGCAACCTTAGTCTGAGCTAACTACCGCAGGTTTCTTGGCACACAGCGGGCGTACCACTCTGGAAAAGCAAGAAGCATCGTCGCATTGGTTGGACTAGTCCCCGAACAGGAAAGTGTCAACTGCGGAGCCTGAGGCTGCCCTCTGACACAGGGCCTCACAGGACAATCACCTAAAACCGGGCGGCGGACAGCTCAGAGCGTGCTTGGGTGGGCTACATGTGGCCCTGGAAAACTCTGAGAAAAAGTTTTTTCCACAAAGCACTCAGGATGACTTCCACTCGAGAAGCTGGACTGAAAACGGTGATCTCACCACTGGCTGCCCGAACAAATTAGTCTCCAGCCTCTGCCTGTGCCAAACCCCTTCTCCTCCCCCGGGGCTGAGGGGCCTTTAAATTAAAAGGCGAGAGGAAAGAGCAAGAGAAAGTTATCTAGCTGCAGCACTTAGGCCACTCGAAACCCTTTCACCAAAGGCCTGTCATCCAGTGACCAAGCCCTGCAAGTCGGTGCTTTGTGACAGACACTAAGGCGCTCGCTCGCTCCTGGCATCTCCACTTCTCCTGCAGGGCGGGCAGGGCAGGCAGGGCAGCACTGCAGCATGCCCATTCACACGCGGCATGAGAGAGCACGGATCACAAAGGGCAGATTACAGGAAGCGTGGGGGAGGGAAGGCCTGAAGGGTTGGTAAATAACACTGCTACGAAAGGAGCAGGAATATGGCGCCCTCGATCTTCTGGCCAGAAACACCTCCCACGAGGACCGTTCTTTCTGAACTGGGCTTTCAAGCGTGTGATATATGAAGACCTTACCATCCGGGGGTATTCCTCCTCTGCCTGCTCAACTTACAGCTCTCTGCAAACATTTGTAAAAGTCCTTTTAAAAACAATTGAACACCTGCCTGAAAGGGATGGGAGGACAGAGTGCAGTCACAGTTGTGTCCCTGGCCGGGACCTAACAGCTCCTCCCTGCGATCACTGCCGCAGACCGGGCGGGTCCTGCGGAACACTGAACAGTCGGATTGCCCAGCCGGCTCCCTGAAGGGTGCCTCCTAAGATTCCTGCAAGTTTGCTGGCGGTGCAGACTCAGGACCCTGGTGCTAGAACATTCTCAGGCAGGGATGAATGCGTACACGTGTACACACACACACACACACACACAGAGTCACCTTTTAGAGGAAAGCTGTTGCTGCTTGAAACATAACAGCCACCAGACTGATGATCCTGCCTCTGACGCCCTGGCACCATGCTTCTGACCCCACCTATCTGCTCAGACACGCGAGCCGGAACTTCTGCACTGCTGACAGCCCAAGACCTCGCTGCGGCCCCCAGGAAGCACGGCGTTCCCAGGTCGGGGCTGTCAGAGGACACCACCCATCTCCCGGCCTGAAATAAACGTGCCCTTACCACCTGGTGGGCACATGTCACTTGGTAAGCACTCACCCCATCTCTTGCCCACACTGCCTCACGTGAAAGGTTCTATTCCTCAGGTACGTACATGTGAAAAGAATACAAAAAGTGTGTATATGTGTGTGTGTCTGTGTGTGTGTGAGACGATAAACTCTGAAACACATCAGTTTGTAGCTACTTTTGATTTAGTCTTTCGTCTGTTAAGGGGAAAAGCACCCTGGAAATTCACAATTACGACTGCAGGCACGCTGTGCTTCTGTTTTGGCATGGTGATTCAAGCAGCGGTCACACACGGCCCTCAGTCAGAGAGGCATACCTCCAGTGCCAGTACTTGAGGGCTGGGTCATTACTTTTCCCAGATGAAACATCATTAAAATGCTAAAAGAGTTTTTAAAAAATATGCTTTTACCATTCCAATCCAGTTTTCACATATATGAGTAAGGAGGATTTTAAAAATCTGTTAAAATGCAAAATTAGCAGAGTTCTGCTGTTCTATGTTTTTAAAACCAGAACTTCTGGGCTGGAACCGGGGCCAGGACTCCCTTCTTCCGGGGCCGAGAGGGAGCGGCAGGATGACACACCATCTGGGAGACGCTGTGCCCAGCCGTCCACACCACCCCGACTTCTCCATCCCTCAGCTGTGGACCCTTCTCGTTCTGCCTCATCGGGATGAAGAGGGAAGAAGAGCCCGAGGCCCCAAACGAGGGGCAGCGAAAGCCTCACACTGAGCGAGCTGCTAAAAGGCCTCTTCGTGGAGCACGCTGTTGACATGGACCAACTGTTTAATTACTTAACGGTGCCTATGTTTTCACCCTGTCTGCAGCACTTCTTTTTCTTTTTAGAGATAAACAGTATCTACTCCACCTGCAGGCTGAAGACATCAACAAATCACACACCAGAAGTGACATGCAAAAATGAAACCAGGAACAGGAAAATTAAAACCTCCTGGCAAGACTTGTTAGAAAAATCCTAATCGATAGTATGTGATTAAAGGCTGATGGCTTATTTTTGTTTACAATCCGGCACCTGGAGAGCTTCATCTCAAGCCCAGGAAAAGCTGTCCAGTCCAGCTTGTCCCTGCAGGCACATGGAGCTGCGTCCAGTGAAGCACGCGGCTGTTGGCTCACTTCCTCCGTGAAGCTGAAAGTAGGAGACGGCGGAGGACGGACGGGCTGGGCCCTGCTGGCCACCTGCACAGCACCACGGAAAGCAGTGCTGCTTTCTGGCTGTCAGTCCGTAACTACCACTTTACGCAAATGATTTACGTTACTGAATGACTTCCGAGGCTGAGCGTATTCTGAAGCTCTTCTTCCTCTTGGCAATGTTGTTTGAAACTTGCTGTGGATCTCAAGTATCTGACAAAACAGCTTTCAGACACACTCTACAGGAAACACTGCGCACGGCCTGTCATGAAACCTCACTTACCACAAGACTCGGGGAAAAAAAAAAAAAAAAACAGTTACAGAGCATTACAAGGGCCCTCCATTTTTAGAGCACGATGCAACCGATGTGCTCCTTGTTCTGCGATATGGAAACTGTTTGGTGTAAACCTCAGCGTTCTGTGCAGTTAATAGCAAACTCAACTGCTGCCTGCATTTGAACTTTGGCCAGATTGCTCAAATGACATTTCAGAGCGGCTCCTGCAGACAGCCCAAGCAGCTAATCCACCCTGCTGCGACCCCCACTGGGATCCGGGCTCTCTGGGGCTCCCTCCCTCCGCCCCTGAGCTGTGCTGCCTGCAGGCCCGCTGGCAGGACAGGATGACCGCCCGGGCTGCGGAAGAGGCCTGCGCAGACTCTCCCCGACTCTCCTGGCTCCGTGCAGTGTCAGCAAGCCCTAACCCACCTACTGCAGGCTCGTCCAGAACTGGGCCCCAGCCAAGCCCAGCCCTGAAGCCTCCTCGGAAAACTTACCCAGCGGAGCCCTCAGCTGCTGTGCAGCGGAAGCGCCGCTCTGGAGAGGCGTCCTGTTACCTTCCATTCACAGACCCCGTCCGCGCCTCAGGACACACTCGCTACCGCAGGCTTCCATAGTGATCTGGGGCTGCCCACCCCCCATGTGCTCCATGTTTGGGCTTATGTAACATTTGCTACTACTGTAAAAAGCACTTGAATTACAAAGGTCCTGGCAGATCAACAGAAAACGGGGTGGAGTCTAATTTCATCTAATATGGTCATACAAGGCGTCCTGGCCGGTGTAAATTAATCCTTCCTTTTGAAAGGCAGCTTGCCAGAACTGGGGAAGCCAGAATTTATAAATTTAACCTGCTCCAATTTGAATTACTCACAACCTAATTTTTCTGAGTAACTTCAAGGTGACACTGCTATTGCCAAATATATTAGAGAATTTACACAATTAATTAAAAAACCTACGCTTTAACTCTCAGCAGATCTTAAGACTAAAATATCAGCAGTCTTTCTCCACATTTCATTTTCCCTATACTGTCTATACTTACTATACTTAAAAAGTTTATTTCACACTTTTCCTTCTATTTCAAGTAACAGAAACCTTGGCCCATCCCTCCAAACACACGTGATTGTAGATACTGCAGTCTGTCTAGGACGTGGCACTTGACCTCTGCAGGACGGACCGAGGGATTTTCCACACTCTCCAGACAAACCTTCGCCAAGTGCCACCGTGGGCCGGGCCTCGCTGGCCAGTCTGCGTCCCCTCAGTTCCATCACCTGCCCACAGGACTCCTGCTCCTGTCAAGCGGCATCTCTTAGTGTCCAAAGACAGAGAAAATGCCTGCTGAGCCAAGTTTGAATAATAATGGATGGATCAGACATAGGACAGACCGCAACAAGTACTTCTAAACGTGACCAGGACAGGAAGGGACTACAGAATCTGATCAACCTATACAAAGTATTCCCAAAGCACCAACTACATGCACGGAAATGATTTCACTTTGAAAGCACAAGGAAGAGATCTGTGGCAGGGAAATGGCTCAGACGACACCTGACATAAATTCCACATTGACTGTGAAACAACGCAACAGTAGCTGCACAGCGTTCACGGTCGCAGCAAGCATGGACCCCGAGACGCCGAGGTGGAGGAGCTGGGGGCGCTGAGCCACCTCAGACGCTCACGGCACTCTCAGCCACGCACTCTGGGCCACGGCGGCCGCGACACACACCAGAAGGGCACAGAGACGGCCCGCTGGGGCTGAGGCGTGAGGGCAGGGCCGCTCCGCCCCCAAACGTAGGGGCTTCAGGAAAATTCACGGCGAAGTTCTCTTCTGCACATCCTGAATTTAACAGCTCACCCCCCAAGGAAACGAGTGTCCCTGTGTCACCAGCTGCGAGACAGCGGCCCAGAGCCGCACGCTGGCTCCTCGTCCGACCCTCCGCCGCCTGGCCGCTCGGCTCTCGGGCCCAGCACAAGCCCCGGCCTCGGCCACGGTGGACGGCGAGAAGCAGTGTGCCCAGGACAGTTTGGGAATAAAGTCTGCAATCCTGAGGGACGTCCGTGTGAACTTTACGAGATGTTTATGAACACTACACACAACTACATTTAATTTCTTATATAAGTAAAAGAGAAATAAACTTATTTTTAACCCCTGCCTCAAAAAGGGATGATGGCAGAGCAGGCTAGGAAAATATAATTTCATATCCAAAGAATATATACACATAAACACTGTAAATAAAGCAGCTCAGATAAAGTTTAAATACACAGATAAGCCTCTGTTCATGCCCTGATGAGGTGTATAAGGAAACTTCCCCTTACAAAGCACTATTACTATTTCTTTTCTTTTTTTCTTCTTTTTGGTACCAGGATTGAACTCATGACCTTGTGCTTGTGAGGCAGGCACCAGAACCACTGAGGTAAATTCCCAGCCTTATTATTTATTTAAATCATATCCCAATATCCTACCTATCTAAAAAAAGATTGCATCTTTAGCTGCATGTGTGAGATGTGGCCCTATTTCTTTTCTCCTACAAAAATAACACACTGAAAAGATTACAAACTAAAACATTTTAATAGAGTAGCATGCATGAGCCCTGCAGACTGCAGTCTGGACGGGCACAGGGTACTTCTGCTCTGGTGCAGACAGCATCGCGAAGACTCCGCGTGCGGGGCCCACGCAGCTGCTGCTGGGCAGCCGACAGGGAGGGCTGGGGTGGCACGGGCGTGGCCGTGCAGCCCGCACTTCCAGGGAGTACCACGGGGCGCACTTCCAGGGAGTACCACGGGGCAGACTTCAGCCTCCACCCGGCAGCGGGTCTGACCCCTCCCACGGGACAATGTCTGCCACAGCTCCCGCGTCCAGCAGCTCTGCGAGGACTGTTCCGGGGAACCCCAGAGGTCAGGGGTCCCCTGAGCAGAGGGCAGCCACACACAGGGAGGAAGGGAGGTGCAGCACAAAGCCGGCCGAGTCCTCTCCACCGCGGGACCCCACCCAGAAGCGTGAGAGGCCCGGAGGGCGGCCCCGCCCCCCTGCGTTCGCTGGGAAACGCTGCGCTCCCATCCTGCGCAGGGGCCGGTTCTCCACCTTACCAGTACAGAAGCCTCCACTGACCCCGTCTCACTGTCTCAGCAGGCCGGGCGAGTTATGATGGCCCTTAATTGGCACTTACCGGAGCTTTAACATTCTTTACCTGCTGCCAAGGAGCACTTGAAAGGGGAAGAAAGTATTTTCAAACTTGAAAATACCAAGCAGTTCATTCAGCTGAGGGCCTGGACGCCTGTGGCTCAGAGCCTGAAGAGCAGCACAGAGGAGAGCCGCTGTCACCCTCCAGGGCTCTCGGGCACTCGGGCGGACTGGGGGGCGCTTCTGGACGCGCGCCTGGGCCGCACGGCGCGGCAGCCTCGCTCAGGCTGGCGTCACCTGACCTCACGGCCACGGCCCGAGGCTCAGCCCCACCTCAGGTGTCGGGCAGGCGAACAGAACGCGCAGCCCGCTGCGTCGGGGCTCCGTGCGGACCCGGGTCTGCCCTCAGCCCCATCGCCGGCGACACAAGACGAACATGGCTAACAGGCCAGGGACACGAACGCACAGAACTGTGAGCTCAGCGAGGAGACCAGCCTCCAGCTCATCTCACCCACAGCTGCTTCCTGCAGGAGGCCCCACGCTCTGCAGCCCGGAGCTCTAGCTCAAGAGAGCCAGGCTTCTTCCCTAATGTAAGCTCCACACACAGTGAATTACCTGCAACTGTTGAAATGAATATTTTAAAAAATCATCACTCATTTTGGAATATTACTCAGTTTTAGAAGATGTGCTATAGTGGTCATTTAAAAAGATCTGTGTTTATATGAAAAGTGTTCTTCGAAGTCAAACTAAAACTAACAATATGGGTGGCCTAAGGAATACTTCAAGAGGCGTTAGAAAAATAAATGGGAGCTTATAGAGATGAACACAACACTTACTTCTGGCGGAGAAACTTTTGTACAGGGCCAACAGAGAAACAAGTATGGGTGTGTGTGTGTGTGTGCTCACGTGTGTGTTCACAGGACAGAAGGCAAGAAACACAATCACTGTCCACCAAGGCACAGAGGCCTGGCTGAGGAAGCTGCAGTACAGCCACAGCTCAGCACAGCTGCCACCATTCAGAGGGGACTCATGCTGGCCAGGCTGTGAGCGAGCCCTAGGCCAGGCCGATGACACAGACTCAAAACTGTGCGCGGCAGAGTTTTCCACGGGAGTCTCACCAAAGCCCCTACCAACGAAACTCAGGATTCTCTGCGCCACTGTAGAGTCGGGGGCGGGACAGAGGTGGGGCAGGCACGCCCACCGTCAGGTGCTGGCTCGGAGGTGCGGAGTTCCTTGGACAAGAGCAGGCCTGGCAGTCACACCTACGCACTTACCTAAACCTGCCACTGCTTAGATTTAATACACTATTGCTAAGCAAAACATCTACAAAGAAACAGGCCTAACACTTTCTTATTAAAATTCACTGTGAAGGGCAGTGAAGAAAAATGCAAGCCCTGTGCAGTTGTGCTGCTGCAGCAGGGCCTCCCTTCACTGCTCTGGCCGAGCCCGAGCTCTGGTGGCACAGCGGGCATGCAAGGGCAGCACTGGGGAGAGCGCAGGCGGCATGGCGCGCAGGCCACACGACATCTCACTTCTCAAGTCGCCACAGCTGCCTCATATGGGAGTCCTGACAATCAGTTCAAAGTACCAAGAATCAGAGCAACAAAACCCATTTAATTCCAAAGTGTATTTCTGACTGGAAGAGAATACAAATCAAGAACTCTTTCATGTGTAATTAGGGGATTTCTGGTTGTATTTTAACTTGTTTTAAATGGATATAATTACTGTTGTTTTTTTTTTAACTTCCAAACACACAAGGTGAAAAACGTACAACACTACTTACAGATTGATTTTGATAACTCCTGCCTTGAAAATAAAATGTAGACGTGAACTTAAAGACTAATATATCTACACAATGAGGGATCACGAGGAAAAGTGCGAAGCCCAGCCTGTGTTTCCTGCCCCTCTGTGCGGATTCCCAGCCTGGACACAAGCAGTGGAGTGTCTGTTCCAGCCAGGGGTAGGTGCTGCCACACACAGGGGTGATGAACACGCCCCCTTCCGGTCATGCGTGAGACCACAGCCTGACACAGATCCAAGAGCCGGCGTGGGTGTCTTACTGCATGTACATACTGGTCCAGAGAAGCAACTGTCAGCAAATAGAAGTAAAAGATGAATTTCCTTGACTATTCCCTTTATTCTGAAACACAACCATTCTGTAACAGCTAGTAACTTCTCTAGCACACAAGATCAAAGAGGCATGGGTATACATAACTAAGTACACGTGTCAGTCTCAAAGCTATCGATTTACTATGTAACTCTTCACCCGGAAAATCAATATGCCCAAGTAAATAACAGACCCTTTCCAAGGAGAGTCTTTAAAAGCCCTGTACTCAGAAACGGTGCACTGAGCTGGTTATGATGGCTCAGGCCTGCGAGCCCAGCACTCTTAGTGCCAAGGCAGGAGTTAGTTCAAGCTCCACCCGAGTAACTTAGTAAAACTTTGATCAAAATTCAAAAAGGGTGGAGGGGCTGGCGATCAACTCAGTACCAAGACCCTGGTTTTAACCTCCAGTACCCGGGGCTGGGTAGGAACAGAAATGCAACACTGAGCCGGGCGTGGTGGCTCATGCCTGTCATCCCAGCACTTGGGAGGCAGAGGCAGAAGGATTGCTGAGTTCCAGGCTTGCCTAAGCTACATAGTGAGCTCAGGGCCAACCTGAACTACAAAGGGAGACCCTGTCTCAAAAAAGAAATGCAGCCGGGCATGGTGGCTCACGCCTGTCATCCCAGCACTCGGGAGGGAGAGACAGGAGGATTGCTGAGTTCAAGGCTTGCCTGGGCTACATAGTGCACTCAGAGCCAGCCTGAACTAGAAAGCGAGACCCTGTCTCAAAAAAAAAAAGAAATACAACACTGAAAAACTAAATGCCCACTGACAGGACTGGTTAAGTTAATTAACATACATTCACAGAGTAATAGTCTTTAAACTAAAATAAAAAATACAGTATTAATATACAGCACACATTAATGTGTAAAATATTCAAGATAGATTATGAAAATTAGAAAAAAACTCCAACAAATTAATTGTGTGCAAGAGGGGACTTCTGTGGGCAGATGCTGGTCTGCCCAGGGTCTGGGCCTGTTCCAGGGCACATATACATCAGACAGCACGTGAAGGCGGGCCTTGCGGCTCAGCTGCTGGGGTGCCCAGACTTCTGCTGCGGGCTCACTGCTGTGCACTACATCACTGCTTCAGTAATCACCATAAGCCAAATGTGCTTTTTTAAAAATCAGAGAGGGGTCCAGAGGGTTAGCTCAGTTAGTTCCAGCGCCTGCCTCGCAAGCGCAAGGTCCTGAGTTCGATCTCCAGTAACCACATATAATGCTGGGCGTGGAGACATGCCCACCAACAATCAACACCGCATACCACAATGCTGGACGTGGTGGCTCACGCCTGTCATCCCAGCACTCGGGAGGCAGAGACAGGAGGATTGCTGAGTTCGTGGCGGCTTGCCTGGGCACCATAGTGAGCTCAGGGCCAGCCTGAACTACAAAAGCGAGACCCTGTCTCAAAAAGCAAAAAAAAAAAAAAAGAAAATCAGAGAGCTGGAGATTTAGCTCGGTGATACTGTGCCTGCCTCGCAAGCTCAAGGTTGTGAGTTCAATGCCCTATACTACAAAAAAATCAGTCAGTCAGTCAGTCAATCAGAAAACTGTTGATGGAGCGAGGTGGGAACCTGGGGGCCTGTGCACACCAGGCAAATTTCTGCCACGGAGGTGCAGCGCCAGACCTCAGTAAGTTCCCGCTGGCCAGTGAGGTCCTGAGAGTCCCAGGGAAGTACACACACTCTCCTGTGTTTTGTGGCTTTTCTTACTAGATCACTGCTCTACTGAAAGACAAACAGGGAAATAAAGAAGAAATTACCCCAAATTTGTCATTACTGAAGTAATTATTTTTCTACCCTACAATTTTTAGAAAAGACTGAATGCCAAACATCAAGGCTTTTCGTGCAGGTGGATGGAGCTCATCAAAATAAACATCCACATACAAATCGAAAGACGCGCCCATGGTCCAGCCTGGACTGAGTCCCCAGCTGTGGGAGCCGAGCCCCGAGCCGCGCCCTGCGGCCCTCGGCCAGCCTGCGGTGCTGCCCCTCACACAGGTCTGACTCTCTTCACCTCTCAGGCCTGGCCGCCACCATCCCAGTCTAAGCTTCGCCGTCCACCTAGCTCTCCCTGCAGCAGCTGCCGCACTGGCCCGTCCACACTTGTGCACCGTGTCCCACAGGGTCACCATGAATCAGACTGCGGCAGCCACCGGCACAAAACCCGACGAGAGCTCCCGTGGCCGCCCTGTCCCGTCCCAGCTCTGGAGGCCCCCTGGCTGGCAGGCCCACCGCACCGGCGCGGGCCCTCCACCGCCAGCCAGAGCCCCGCCCGCCCCTCTGCCCACAGGGCCTCGGCGTCTGCCCGTCCTCCCTCCAGATCTCAGGCAGCGGCTCCTCACGCAGGCGCTCCGGCCTCCCCAGCCGCGCTTCCTCCTGTCACTGCTAGCACGTGCCACCATCTGAAACAACCTTGCTTCAGTCCGCTTCCCCTTCCCCCTCCGCTCCCCGAGCACAATCCAGGCTGGAGGAAACCAGAGACACGGAGCTTTTCAGGCTGCACAGAAAGAAACACCTGGGGTGTAACAGGTACCCCACAGATAATCTGCTAAACGCGTGAATCCTATCATTGGTGACTTATTTCTTTCTTTTCTTCCTTTAACTGGGAGGAAGGTGCAGTACACTAAACTGCTAAATTGGCAAGGCTGGCCTCAAACTTGCAATCCTCCTGCCTCCGTCTCCCAAGCTGTTGGTTAGAACTGCAAGCACGTACCACCAGACCCAGCTTGTTCAATTTCTTTTAAAGCAACCTCAAGGTACATACATTAATAAAGGCACAGATGTCAATAAAAAGAAAAATCAATGCATTTTATATCTAGAAATTGAAAATCTGCTCCTACCAAAGATATGAATAATAACAAGTTTATATTCCCCTGTTTACTATATAACTAAGGAACAGAGATAAAATTATATTAGCTGGGGACAGATCAGTTATTCATCTAGTGCTGCTGGATAATCTGAACAATTTAATGAATGCTATTCAACGCTATTGTTCAACAAAGAAAACAAGGAATCGATCCATCTCATACCACATCGCTAAGCGATGAGCTCTACATCAAACCAAACACACGGAGTCTCCCTGGAGAGCTGTACTGAGTCCGGCCTGACACCCTCTCCCTGCTCCAAAGCACCCGCATCTGGAGCTCTGTCCCTGCCCTTCCTCGGCCTGCTGAAGAGAAGCCTGACGGGGTCCTGGCAGCGCAGCAGATGAGGCAAGCAGCCCCTGCGGCAACCGGCTGCAGTCTGCACTGGCTACAGGAGTAGCGTGCCGGCCACGTCTCTGAAGAGGCTGCACGATGTGCTCTGGTTCCCACAGACAGGGAAGGAGTTCGCAGGCAGGACAGTGACTGTCTTCAGGGATTAAAAGAGCACGGCAGACCACAAAGTCCACCACGCTAAACCAAAGGTCCACTTTTGAATGTCGTCTGATGTGACAGGGTTCGGTGCTGACCCAGCCAGTCCCAGCAAACTTGGAAAATTCCACCTGTGTGAGCAGCTGTCACCAAGGACAGCTTTGTAAGGCACAGAATTCACGCTACCCTCTACATTTTCTTCTAACCATCTTCCTTATCAAATGAAGAGAAATAGGTGTTAGTGGCCAGAAAACATGGCTTGGTGCCTTTCATCTGTGTGAACAAAATTTATTTGAGGAGTTTTCATTTGTAAACTAGGAATAAAATCCATTCAGTGGATCATTATGAACAGGAACAAGATAATATGTGCAAAAATGCTTTCTAGATCATCAAATACTATTAACAAGTTATCATTAGTTTGTGAACTTTTAAATGAGGGCCTATCCAATCCTATCTTACAAAGACTATCACAAGCCCTTTCAGAGGAGAAAAGGACATAGATCACAAAAATTTAGTTCCCGGGCCAGAGGGTTAGCTCAGTGGTTCCGGCGCCTGCCTCGCAAGCATGAGGTCCTGAGTTCAATTCCCGGTAACCACATACAGTGCTGGGCATGGAGACTCACACCCACCAGCAATCAGTACCACATACCACAGTGCCGGGCGTGGTGGCTCACGCCTGTCATCCCAGCACTTGGGAGGCAGAGACAGGAGGATTGCTGAGTTCGAGGCTTGCCTCAGCTACATGGTGAGCTCAGAGCCAGCCTGAACTACAAATCGAGACCCTGTCTCAAAAACAAAAACAATAACAAAATTTAGTCCCCAAAGTTGGCACAGTTGAAAGAAGAAAAGAAACATTTTTTCTTTAAAGCCCAAAGTGAAATAACTCATTCACGAAGTAACCTGGTTACTTCCCAGACCTAAGTCAAGCAAATGACAAAAGGACAGGGGCCACCTACTCCTTACTAAATAGCAAAGCCTCTGCTATGTGAGATAAAATAAGGTAATTTCACGGCGGCAACTACTGGTCCCAACCGTGCACAATGCTGTCGGCAGTGGCGCCAGGGTTCCCGCCAGGACGACCCGCTGGGGTCAGAAAGGAAGGCTCCTCTCCCACGAGCACTTCCAAAATCATTAGCTGACAAGTGTGAGCTGTTCCTCGAGTGAGCACGAGTGTGCTCATCCTCTCGTGAAAACGGCATGCCAGCAAACATAACCTATGCCGGCATCTACAAGGCCCAGCCACCCTAGCGACACCATCAGCACCAGGTCTAAGCCACGTGTGTGGCTGTCAGCTCTGCAGGGCTCAGAATCTGCGCAAGTGGAGAAAGCGGTAAGGTCGCGGCGGGCCTTCCGAGAGGGAGGTCTCACCGACACACGCAGGTGCCTCTCGAGTGGCACAGCACCGCCCCCAGCCACGCACTCACTTGGCTTCTGTGACCTCTAGGACTCTGCTTCCTAAGTCTGGTATTTCTTGGGACTCAGCTGGGTCTCATCTGAACAGAGAAAGGAACTGAATCTAGGAGCGAGGCCGCTGTGCCCAGAACATGGAGGGACTGCTCCCCAAGAGCACGCTCCACTTCCAGTGCACGCACCCCGACTCCCTCAGCCTCTTCCAAGGGCTCCTGAAAGTACACACCGCGCGGCAACACTTGCTCCTACCACTTCCTCACGGCCCAGTTGCCTG
Source organism: Thryonomys swinderianus (assembly GCA_004025085.1). Classification (NCBI taxonomy): domain Eukaryota; kingdom Metazoa; phylum Chordata; class Mammalia; order Rodentia; family Thryonomyidae; genus Thryonomys; species Thryonomys swinderianus. Next base: position 16,007 of record PVIC010006339.1, read on the forward strand.
TTAACAACACAGCCCGGAGCCAGCACTGCAGAGCACAGGGTGGGGGATCCCGCGACCTTCTTCCCACCAGAAACACATCTTCACACTTAGACCTTTTATACCAATCACCACCATGGCAATAAACCCTTGATCATTCTGGTAAGCTTTTCTTTTTCTCTTTTTTTTTTTCCCCCCTATGACAGGGTCTCACTTTATCGTTCTGGCTGGCCCTGAGTTCACTATTTAGCCCAGGCAAGTCTTGAACTCACAGCAATCCTCTTGCCTCTGCCTCCCAAGTGCTGGGATGACAGGCGTGAGCCACCACGCCTGGCTATTTTCTGGTTTTTTGAGATGCGGTCTCGCTATGTAGGTCACCACATCACTGAACTCACTACGTAGCCCAGGCTGGTCTCGAACTTGCAGCGGTGCTCCTGCCTCTGCCTTTGCAGTGCTGGGATTGCAGGCATGTGCCACCACACCTGGCTAGGATTTACTTAAGTAAAATTGGCTTGATTTAAAAAAAAAAAAAACTTGGAATGGTCAGAAAATTTTAAAGCACGAGCCTGACTAGCTTTGGGAGAAGACGGCCAGGCTACCTGTCGCTCGCTCCTGCACCGCCGGGAGACTGGCCCTCGAACGAGCCAGCGAGCAGCCCGCTCGTCTCAGGCACACTGACGCCCCGCACGGTCCGCACGAGGCTCGCGGACGCTTCACGCGGTTTCTGGCCGAGCTGAACTCACAGGACTCATCTACTTCCTCTAAAAGCCCCTGTACCTGCAAAGCAGTGAAAAAGACAGAGAAACGGGGGCACTCTTCATTCTCAAAGCTGTGCCCGCAGGGCACAGAGCGCTCAGGTTCGGGCCAGCAGAGCCTCTGGGGGGCGCTCAACACAGTCCCGAGGCCCCAGGCGCCCACCTGACACTGTCCTCACCGCAGACCTGAACAGGTGTGGGACAGAACCGCGCAGCGTCCGCTCTCTGGGAGCACAAGGCCAACCGAACTTACATTTTGAAAGACAATGCCCCAGGCCAGCACACCTCTCGGCCCTCCTTCACGCTGGCAATTTTAAAACAATTCACGTGGGCTGGCGGGGAGACCCGCGGCTGTAACCTCAGCACGCCACAGGCAGAAGCAGGAGGACTGACTTGAGTCTGAGGCCAGCCCACAACCAGTAGAGGGGACGCCTGGACTAGAGTGAGGTCCTGTTTCAAAAAACCAAAATGGATGAGTGGATGGATGGACAACCAGATAGACAGATAAACAAGCAATTAATGTGACACTGCTGGCACATTATGCAAGGAATTAAAAAATTACTTTTTAAAAAACGAGGGGGGCAGGGAAAGCAAGAAAGGGAAAGAAAAAATTTGAAGGTAGAAAGGAAAAATGGCAACAAAATATACATTTATGGGGTGTAGGGGGTTGGAGGGAGGGCAGGGAAACAGGAAAAAAAAAAACAATAAAGATGTACTGGGCAGGAGATTTAGCTCAGTGGTTCTCGCGTCTGCCTGGCAAGTGTAAGATCCTGAGTTCGATCCCCGGAGCCACACACAATGTGGGTGTGGTGACTCATGCCTGTCATCCCAGCACTCGGGAGGCAGAGGCAGGAAAACTGCTTTGAGTTCAAGGCTAGGCTGGGCTACACAGAGAGCTCAGGGCCAGCATGAACTACAAAGCAAGACCCTGTCTCAAAAAAAAAAAAAAAAAAAAAACTAAACTAAAATTAAGACAGTACCAATAAACTCAATTGTTATCACTGCAAAATGGTCACACCTGAGTCCGATGTCACCCGACCGGTCCCTCCCCAGCGCTGGGCTCGGGGGGAAGCTCGCTCAGCCAGCTGCAAGTCCTAGTGCATTCTGGGGCCTCTGCTCCAGGGACCTGAACTGGGTGCCTCTGCAGGGCGTCAAGGAAGCTGCCACCGAGAACTCTCTTCATGAGACACACCATTTCCAACTAGACCTCTCAGTCTGCAAATATCAGCAAGAAATATCTTGCTCTTAAAAGGTGAGTAACAGAGGAGAAACAGAGGCATGCTGCAGTGTTCCAAAACATGAAAACATCAAGAGAACAAAGTGTTTAGCGTGCAGAGTCCAAGAAACAAGGCCAGCTGCCACGGAAGCAATCACACTATGAAATCTGGAGATGCCGAAACATCACAGTCCCTGAGGAAGCCCTGGAAACCTGTCTGATCATCACTTCCCCGAAAGGTGGCTTGTCAGCAGAAAGCACGCAGCCCTGCTTCTGCGACACCATCACGGAACCCGCACACCATCATGCGGTGTTGTCTTTCCCTGGCCTGGCAGCAGTGGCTTTAAAGAACCCGCCTGCTGGATTTCGTGGTAACTGTTAATGTGTTCCTAAGTCACAGGCGAAGGCTGGCAACATTTGGAGTCACAGAAGACTGTGTACTCAATTTTACCAAAACATAAGGGCCAGGGATGTAGCTCAGTGGCGCCACGCCTGTCCAGCATGTGCAAGGTCCTGAGTTTGATCCCCGGTACCCCCCAAAAAAATTGTAATCTCTTCTTTGGCAGGTGGACACTCAATACAGACAGTCCCTGGCTAATGCTGTAGCTCAACGTAACCATTTTCTGCTGTATGATGAAAGCAACACAGATTCAGTGCAGACAGGACAGAACTGTCAATTGTGAATTCTGCCCGCTTGTTGGGCTCGGGCATGCGCAGGGTCCTCTCCTATGAGGCCACAGTGCCCGTTGGCCCTGGGACAAGCCCAAGAGCACTCCCTCCAGGACGCTGCTGTCGAGTGGGCTGTGTTGCACGTTAGTCAACCCGAGTCTGACTTCTGCTATTTTCAAATTACAGTGGGTTCATGAGGACAGAAAGTCAGGGAGCTTCTGTGCCTCAGTGAAACTGCCACTCAGAAAGATCTGAGTTTGAAAAATGTGTTATGCTATTATTACCTATAGAAAGAGACCTGAGCTTTGCCCCTTTGGAAGTTCAGTCAAAAAGGAAAGGTTTCCATAAAGGATCCTTGTTTACCGCAGCCAGTCCTCGAAACAGAAGGGGCAGCGACAGCACCAGGGCCGCTCGTGGCCCTGGCTGGGGACCCGCCCCCTCCTGCCCGCCAGGCCCCCAGTGCCCGCCTCCTCCGCAGCATGCTTACGAGGCCAGGCCGCCTCCGACCGCTTCTCAGCCCACAGCACGCCGCTCTTGCGGCCCTCCCGCCTGCCGCCACACGGGCTGCCTGTGCCAGAAGCTCTCTCCTCTTCCGTCTTCACTGTTGGCGCGCGCCCCATGGGGAGCCTCAGCCCTGACTCAGGGGGCTGCGCTCAGGTGTGGAGAAAAGTCACCTTAGATCACCTTTCTACTCGGACAGTAACATTCAACAGGGAAGCCAGAGGATTTAAAGAGCCCGCATCCCAATGAGCAGGGACACCGCGTGACGTCCTCCTCAGAGAGGTGACCCGAGGGCCTCTTTCTGCTGCGAGTCCAGGAGGAAGTAAGACCTCGGAGTCTCCGCCTGCCCCCGGCCGCCCTGCACGCTCTACCCATCCCTTCTGCAGCACCCCCAGGTCGCGGCCACGGCTGTGCCGCACGGGCCGGGGTCTCCGCGCACGGGCGGGAGCCGCTGCAGCCCCCGGGGCCTGGCTCCTCTGGTGCCATGACGCTCGGTGCTGGCGGGGCGCCGGACAGCGGGAGCGTCCCTCCACTCGGCTTGCTCACGCCCCAGGCCGCCCTGGGCACCAGACGCGCCCTAGGCGGTTCTTCGGTGCACAAACTGTGCAGCCCCATTTCCAGTGCAGTGCTTCCCACTTGGGACGATCACTGAGATCGTGAGGAAGTGAGCACCAGGAAACACCTCTGCGCCTTCCACCACGGCCAGAGGGTCTCTTTAAGAAGCGCGGACACTGAGCCAGAGGAAGCTAACTCCTCGGCTGGGGGAGAGCACGGAGCCGTTCTCTGGGAAGACTCCTCTCAGGCACTCGCCGGGGGAACCCGCGTCCCCCTCGTCCTGAGGGCCGGTCTGTCCCGGGAGCTCACACCGGCCGGAGCTCTCTCTGTACCGCTCCTCCGCCGTGTGCCTGGCCCTGCGCTAAGGGCTCTACCTCTGCTGCTACGTTTAGCCCCACGGGGACCTGTGAGGGTTTTACCATCCTTGCAAGATAAAAGAGGAAACCAGCGTTAGACAACTCGCTGAAGGTAACAGAAACACCCCTAATTTATAGTTTTTACAGGCTTAAGTTTAAATCTAGCCAATCTAGCTTCAAAAGCCTTAACTCTCACATGCTTGATAATGACCCAGTTCTAGCCTCTTGAGCCTTAACCAGAGAGATGGCAACTTGTCTGCTCTTGTACTTATGCTGGAGTTTTCCTGGGGACACACCGGAAGCAGGACCTCTCTGAACCGTCCCACAATTAAAAACAAGACGTACTGGGGGGTGCCGGGCCGGCGATGATAACGGACGACAGCAGCCCCAGGAGTAAGCCCAGTGTCTCCCAGCCATGCAGCAACCGGCCCCACTGCGGCTCACTGGCCTCGGCGCCCTGCCAGCCTCCGCCTCGGGATGCTTCCCCGCGCTCGCCGGGGGCTACGCTGGACTCTGCGACACTCTGTGCCGCTCGCCACGCCGGCCTGGAGTGAGGCTTCCGTCCGCCCAGGGCCTGGAGCACTGCCGCCCAGCCGCTCTGCCTCCCGAGCTCTGGGTCCGGACCCGGCCCAGGGCGCCGCTCACAGAGGCCTCGGCTCTAGCTGCCTCCTGAGACCCTTTCCCGGGACACCACCCACGGAGGAGCCGGCTGGGACCAGGTTCAGGCCTCTACTTGTACGATCAAGGAGGAAACGACCCGAAATGTTCCAAGTCACACTCCCTCTATGCGTAATTTTTAATATCCACTAAGTTCACAACCAAGGACTTAAGAAGGTAAGAAACCCATAGCTATACTGATAAGAGCCTTTCAAGAGATTTTATAAAAAATTCTTTCCCTCACCTCAATTAAAAACCAGAACATGTGAATCACTTTTCAATGAAAATCTGAAAATATTCAACATCTGACGGGTATTAACCCATTCTACGAATTAGAAAGCCTACTTTCCATGAGGGAGACATATTAGTTCTTCCCGGGAAATCACCAGCCTTCAGTTGAATCCTATTTTACTTTTTACTTTCTAATGATGGCTTTTAAATGGTTAAGCACTTACCATAATGTGACTGAAATGCTTGTGGTTTGACAACCTGATGACAGTCGTTACACACCACCAAGTAGAAATCATCGTGGGCCGGACAGAGCCCGAATATCGGCATGTCTGCAACAGAGAAAGAGAGCGTCACCCGCCGCCCGCCGTGCTGAGACGGAGCCCTGGGAGGGTCGTCCTTCTGCGGGGCGCCTCCGGGACGGCACACAGAGGCCGCGTCGCTCCAGAGAAGAGCCCACGTGGCACACTCCATGAGGGGAAGCCAAGTGAGGCCAACACACAGACTGCTCAGAAGGGTAAAATAAATCCACCAAAAAGTATGATGGGGTGTCACAGGCAAATCTACTGAAATACAAAGAGGAACAAACACATCCGCACGGTAAAATGACTTTAGGTGAACTCTGCCAAAGATTACAGAAAGCACTGATTCACGAAGCAGCACCATCGAATGCTTTCAGTTGTTGAATTATCTATTCTATTCCAGGCACCTGGTCCCTGCACCCTCGGAGCCAGATGTCAAGCACAGTCATATTGCTGGTTTGACCAGCATGTACACAAAGAAAATCATTTTTAAACTTTTTTCTAGGTCACAGTGACCCAAGTCCCTTTGCTTACATACTGATGCCACCACACAGAGACTTCAGTATAAATGAGGCATTCTGCATATTAATCACAATTTGGTTACTAGAATGGGCAGCGGGCGAGTCAATTTAAAATGTAAAAGTGAAACTACACTATCTGCATCCATGAAAACTGAAAGTAATTTAAGTCCCAACCATTCCAGAGCAATTATTAGCAGCAAACTAGAACTGGGCGTGGTGGTGCAGCTCCGCAGCCCCGGCACTCCGCGAGGCTGAGGCAGAGGGCCGCGTACTGGAGCCCTGGCTGGGCACTTAACAATTCAGAGAAACTCCTGTTGCAAAATAAATTTAAAAATCGAGGGCAGGGGATTTAACGCCGTGGTTCTGACGTCTGCCTGGCAAACACAAGGTACCACATACCATAATGCTGGGTGTGGTGGCTCATGCCTGTCATCCCAGCACTCAGGAGGCAGAGGCAGGATTGCTGCAAGTACAAAGCTATGCTGGACTACATAGTGAGTTCAAGGCCAGCGTGAACTACAAAGCCAGATCCTGTTAGATAGATAGATAGATAGATAGATAGATAGATAGATAGATAGATAGATAGATAGACAGATAGACAGATAGACAGACAGACAGACAGATAGATAGGTGATAGAAAGATAATAGAAAGAAAGAATCGAGAAAACAGCAGGGAATGGTGGTGTGCTCATCTGTAATTCGAACACACAGGAGGCTGTGGCAGGAGGACTGCAGAGACTGGGTGACACGGTGAGTTCCAGGTCGGCCTGAACTACATTGTGAGACTTTATCTCAAGAAAAACAAAATCTAGGGAATAGCTAAAAGATTAAACTTTACATATGTCAAAATTACTGATTTTAAAGAGATGATTTATACTACAAGCACTATTCAGGATGTAGCACCCTTCAAGCCAACATGTTTTAGTAGCCCCAACACCAAGTTTATAAGGAGGAAAAAGACCCAAAAAACGGATCAGTATCTGCTTTCTTTCATAAAGATTTCATTTCACTTTGTGCAGCCTGGGTGATTTTGACAGTTAAAAGAAAGCACATAATCCTTTAAGAAGATGCCAAGTGATGATAATCTCTAAACTTTCAAATTACTGATCTCATATCTACAGAATGTTTTAAACAATGTCTATTACACCAAAGTGTAAGGAGGGCTAGCCCCAAATCTCAGGATACCGGAATCCAACATGATTCTAGGAGCAGTCCCTTTGTGCCATTATCTCATGTTACCCTAAGCACAGCCTACAGACAGCCAGGTCGCGGGCCCACCGGAGAGGAAACTGACACACCAAGGGGCGAAGTGTGCTGTGCGGGGTCAGCGGCTGGGGTTCTATTCTGATGCATAACGATGCCCCGTGTTCGGTTCTTCTCGAAGCAAAGAGGAATCAATGACCTCTCTACCTCCCACCCCGACTCTTAACTCCAGTACACTAGGGTGTTGGGGCCAAACACCTCTGGTGGTATAAAATGATGAGATAAGGGAAGAAGCTTCCAGTCTATTCCTGTGAGTAAGCGTAACTATTTAATGAACAGTAAGAGACAAACAATGTTCCACCTCCCTTGAAAGCACGTCCACACTGAGTTAAATACAGGATGAGTGGGAGAAGGGGAAAGGTTATATTCCCTGCAGTGGTCTACATACAATAAGCCATTCTCCGTGGCAACAGCTTCTTGACATGACATTTCATTCTCAAAAATAAAAACTTGGAGTAGTTTAGCCTAAGTTCCATTATCTCTCTGTGTTATGTATCTACAAGAACTATTCAAAAGGAAATATCCCAGATATAAGTGTTGTTACATTTATAATTTATAGTTTGGAGTATGCAATGTCTATAAATTACACACAATTTCATTAATAAACTCATTAGTTTTATGAAAGAGTAGTTAAAACCATTTTAAATATATACTCTCCATTTAGTTTTACTTCTCTATGATAGGCTAATTTATGTAGTCTCTTATAGTACTAAATGACAAGCAAGACTGTTTAAAACACATCCCTTTAAGATACAAAGACACCAGGCAGTCTTAGGGACAGCTCACTTCTTTTAAAATAAGGCAGTTTTAAAAAATCAAGTGTACTAATCCTTGGAATAGGAATCTGCATTTGCCACGCTGATGCTCACGTGGAAAGTCTCCCTCTTTTCCTCTGCTGGTTCCGCTGACACTTTGGGGAGACTCAGCACAGACTTCCCTTGAGGGAAGAGACACTGCTCTATAAGGGGCTGGTAATCCACACTGCGTAAGCATTTCAGGGTCCTCAAGGACTTAAAAGTCACCTGCAATCGCCACAACAGTCATGAGAATTACAATGACACCAGTTGACACTGGAGAATGCCACTTGCCAAGTCCTGTCCCACTTCGTTTTTCTTTCAGAGCTTTTTGTGATGGAGATTAGTGACACGGATTAATTGTACAAATTAAGTGGATATGCTGTGACGCCACACTGATCTCGTCACCCCCCTCTTCCCCACCCCCCACTGCCACGGCCCACTTACTTCGAACCAGAGCCCTACAGACTTGTCTAGTGTCACCCTAAGAAAAAGAGGCATAATGGGGACTCAGGCTTGTGTGACTTAAAAGTTCAGCTCTTCGCCTCTCATTAGTATGTTGTATCTTCCTAAACAGCACATGGAACACACATACACACACAGAATGGAAGGAAACATGGCATACCTAAGTCTAATTCATGTTACCCTAGGAAATTGGGTTCCTGGTATAAAAATCTAAAGCAACTTTAATTTGAGCTTTCTAAATTCTTTACTTTCAGAAATCCCAATTTGGAAGCAAGCTGGGGGATACAAAATAAATTTACATCAAATATCATCTGCAAAGGAAAACAAGAGTTCCATATCTGTCTCCCATCCTGGGACATTCCAGAGACCTTAGCAACAGTAACAGAGCAAGACAACAAAAAGAAACGAAATACTGGGTGAGAGAGGCGGTATATATGGTTTTGAACATTTTTAAAACATAAATTCAAAATCAGCCCAACTCTAAATTAACATACGACTCTTACCCAGATGCAGAGAAGTTAATTTATGTAAGAAAAAATGCTGACTTAATAAAATGAAGTCATTATTGAACATAAAAGTTTACAAAATGCAACTTAGATATGTAAGTTGGTATGTATTTGGAAATAATGAGAAGTTTTTAAATTATACTTCAATTAACAGGTCGGGGACTGACGTACTGCGCCCGAGACCCAGCCCCCGCAGCCTCTGGCCAGCCCTGTCTCCCAGCAAGCAAGCGGCCCTGACATCCTCCGGGAACCCGGGAGGCCTGGGTCTCAGCGTGAGGACACGTGAGCACATACGTGTACCGACCCCAGGCCCACAAGAATGAGACCCTGCTGGAGACCAGGCCTCGCTCTCAGGAGGGCGTGTGCCAGTCACTATGATGTTCTGCCTGAGCTTCAGAGACTGCCCGGCAAGAGCAGAGGGGGCGCTGTGGGGCCCGTCCGCTCCCTGCAGGGCCGTGGTGGTTCCCTGCTTGCAAGCACCCCACGGCCAGGGCCCGACACCGGGGCCCAGACCACCCTAGCTCCTCTGGACTCACACCACCACCGCCGGACAGACGGCGTCCAAGAGCAGCACTGTGGACCCTCCTGCTCTCTGCGACCAACAACAACCTTTCCTGTTTTGAGTACAAGACGCTACTTAACCCTCGGGGGTGGAGCCTAGAAGCCCAGCTTTGCCCTCTCACCCGCATCTGAGCCAGGGTCACTGCGCTGCTCTAAAGCCCGTCGGGGCCCGACTCAGGGCCGAGGCCAGCACCCACCCCCACGCCCGCCGCCGGCCCCAGGAGAGGCCTCGTCAGTCTGCAGCCTCCTCCATAGCAGGCCCAGCGCTGGGCGTCCCCAGAGGACTGGGCAAACCAAGCCTCGGCCCACAGCCATCTCAGGGCACCTCTGTCGCCTAGTTCTCTACTCTGCTCTCCCTGGTCACTGGCTCTGGCACACAGACCTCTCTTCCACCCCACAGACTGAGGCCCCTCCCCACAGGCTCTGCCCTTGCTCTTCTTGAGGCGCCTGGCGCCTCCTCACGCCGGGGCTCTCAGCCCCACGGTGCCCTCTCCAGCGGCCTGCCCCATGTCCTCCCCTGAGGATGGCAGGCTGAGTGGCTCGGGAGCGGAGCAATCTCACTGCCTCGAGGCCGCGGTGGCCTGGGCAGGTTCCACAGCCTCTCTCGGTCTCTCTGCTATCGAACACTGACCATCACAGCGCACCGTACACAGGGTGTAGAAAAGCAGCCTCGGGAGGGGCGGAGGCTCTCTGGAGGCTCAATACTGCCCAAAGCCTGCGGGACAGAAGTCACACATCGCAGTGCCCTGCTCGGGAAACCAACCACCAGGCACTGAGAAGGCACAAGCTGGTACAAGGCCCAGCAGAGAGCTGAACCCAGGTCTGCCAGACCTAAAAGTCCGGACGTCTTCCAGGAATCTGAACCAGCCTCCTCTGCCAGGCGCAGGTCTCTGACAGGCCACGGCGCTCCTGCTCTGCCTACCCTCGCCAGCCCCCGCTACCAGATCCAGGCCTAGACCTCGCCGGCTTCAGAATGGGCCTGGGCCCCTGACCTCCCCTGCAAGCCAGCCCCAGCCAGCCAGCAGCACGCGGACAGACAACCCTTTCGGGCAGGCTCGAAGTTCCAGAACATCCCTTGTTTCTCCCACAGTCCGACCTCAGGGTGCAAGCAGCGCGGGGGCAGGGAAAGCTCTTCCCTGTTCTCCTTCTGGAATTCTGACCACTCGCCACGAACTGGCCCCAAAGTCCTCCCAATTGAGGGCCCCACATTTTTATCCCTCCCTGTCCACTGAGTGTGTGCTGTGCACCCCGACTTCTTATTCTTCTGTAAGTGCGCCTCACTGAGAGAGTGAAGCCCGCCCGGGAGCTCCCGATTTCCCTCCCTGTTCGGGCACTAACTTAGGGCTTGTTTGTTTTGGTTTTTGAAAATGGATCTCACTGATTAACCCAGGCTGGCTTTGACCTCAAATGTTAGCCTAGCCTGACTGCAAACTTGCAGTGCTCCTCCTGCCTCAGCCTCCTCTGTGCTGAGATGACAGACATTTGCCACCAAGAAATTCTTTGCTTGTGTATCCAGTAAGGTAGCTGAGAGCAGCTCTGTCCATGGATTCGGACTCCTGCTCTTCCTCTGCCCGGCTGTGGGAGCCGGGGCATCATCTAAGCTATGGGAACCTCGCTCCTCCCTGTCTGTGAGACAGGAGCACGTGGTGCTGAGCACAGAGACTCACCAGTGTCAGCTGAAGAAATCAAACCATCGCCCATGTTGGAGCTGTGTTTCAGGGCCGCCTCTCACCCTGCCTGACCTCACGCGCCGTGAACACATACACCAAGTAGCATCTGACACCGTGTGAGTGGGCTGGACTCACCGAGCCCACAGGGAGCAGGAGCTGGGCACCAACCACAGGGCCGGGCCGGGAGACCCCGCGAGGAGGCCACAGGGCGAGGCCGACACGGGGACTGTCAGAGTGCGCGGGAGGGCAGGGAGGGGCCTGCGGGCAGGGCGGGAGGCTCTCTGCCGGCCCTCCTCCCTCCTCCGGCGGCCCTCCTCCGCAGCTCTGGCTGCTGGGAAGCCCGGAGGGCGGAGGGAAGGCTCGGTCTCCGCTGGCAGCACAGCTGGAGCTGGCAGAGCGGCCTGGGCACGCTGTACACGGCCGCGCTGCGCCTTACCCCGCAGGTCTCAGGCCGCAGAGAGCTGAGCGCAGCCTGAAGTGTGGCCTTGCTGTCTGCCCTGCCAGCCTGGCCCTGGGGCTCCACGCCCCGCCTGTCTCCCTCCTCCCCTCCCCCAGCAACCAGAGCCAGGCCTTAAAATCACAGCTGTCACCTGGTCCAATGAGACCTTCCCGCGGCTACCCAGCCCCGTCAGCGTGAAAAGCAGGGCTAAGAAGGCTGGCCCGAGGCCGGCAACGCCAAGACACTGTCTGCTGCGCTCTCCACTCGGGACCCTGAGCGCGCCGCCTCCAGCCTCGCCTCGGGCCCGCGGCCCGCTCTGCTCCTCCGCACAGAAGCATTCCCCCGCCGGCTCCGGCAGCCTCCCCCGACTCTCAGCTCAGCGGGCCGGCTTCCCGCTGCTCACTGGTCTTCTGTCCTGGCTCTCTCCTTCATAACTGTGTCCGCCGGAAGGCAGGGCCGTGGCCCCTCGCACGCACCAGAGGGACCTGGGAACGGCCTGGGAAGCAGATGGCCTGAGGCAGAATTCCAAGCCCAGCACTCACAAGGAGTGACCTCGGACAGTGCCGTGTGCAAGGCTGCCACCGTGAGCAACAGGGCACTGCACACATCAGGCCGCCTCAAGGCCTCTGACGCTACTCCTCAAAATACTGTCAGCAAATCCGGACCCGTCAAGTCAGAAGCGCGGCCTCCAGCACCATGTGCAGGCTGATCTGAAAGCGCCTGCTCAATGCTCAGTCTCACTCCCAGCGGGCAGGTGGGGGGGGGACGGGGACGGGTGTCTTACCTAAGGGTCACTTACCTGGCTTTCACCCCTAGGCAGTGTTCGAGTCTGAGAAATCGTGAAAATAACGGCCCTTAGCTGACTGCTGGATTCAGTGAGATAATTCACACAGCACGCTCAGCTTGTATCTATCTCAACACAGCAGGCAGAGTGTGTATCAGGGCTCAAGAAGAATGGTGCTTACTGTTATCATCATTATGATTGTGGCTACAAATATAATATTATACCTCTGCTAGAAATACCAATTCTCCTTTTGTTCAAAAGGCAGTCAATGCTACATCTATCAGATATGTTCTATTATATGATATAGATACAGAAAAATCCATTTCCCAAAGAACCAGTGAAAATGGCCACACTAACAAAACCGCTATATGGATTCAATGCAATACTGATTGAAATTCCAATAGCATATTTCACAGAACTAGGGAAAACAATCCAAACAATTCATCTGGAACCTCAAGAGACCTAGAATAGCAGAAACAATTGCAGGCAACAAAGACAAGGCAGGAGGTATCACAATCCCCCAAATGAAACTATACTGCAAAGCCACTGTAATAAAAACAGCATGGTACTGGCAAAGTAACAGACCTGAGTATCAGGAGAATAGATCAGGAAGATGCAGAAACAACCTGAGACATACTAAGTCATCTCATATTTGACAAAGGATCCAAACATCCTCACTGGAGGAAAGACTGCCTTTTTAATAAATGGTACTGGAAAAATTGGGTCTCAACTTGCCAAAGATTAAAAACAGATCTATATCTCTCACCATGCATTAAATTAAATTAAAAATGGATTACAGATCTAAGCACTAAATAGAAATGCTAAACCTGCTGGAAGAAAGAATAGGTAGAACTCTTGAGCACATCGGTGTAGGAAAGGCTTCCTGAACAAAACCTCAGTCTCACACAAATCAGCACAAAGAATCAACAACTGGGATTCACACTGATTAAAAAGTTCCTGCACAGAAAGAGAAATTACCAACAGAGCAAAAAGACAACTCACAATGTGGAAAAAAATTTTACCAACTGTTGCTCAGACAAAAGTCTGCTATCTAGAACATATAAAGAACTTAAAAAAAAATCAGACTCCCCCCCAAAGTTAAAGACCCAGTCCAAAAATAGGCATCTGAAATGAATAGACATTTCTCAGATGAAGAAGCAGAAATGGTAAATAAACATGAAAAAGTATTCATCATCACTGGTCATTTGAGAAATATAAATGAGAACAATACTGAAATTCAACCTCATTCCAAAAAGAATGACAGCTCTGGGGCTCGAGATTTACCTCAGTGGTTCCGGAGCCTGCCTAGCAAGTGTAAGGTCCCTGGTTCGATCCCCACCCAGTAACCACAAACAACAATATGGGCGTGGTAACTCATACCCACCAGCAATCAGTACCACACACCACAGTGCTGGGTGAGGTGGCTCATGCTGTCATCCCAGCACTCGGGAGGCAGAGGCAGGAAGACTGCTGTAAGTTCAAGGCTTGCTTAGGCTACATGATGAGCTCAGAGCCACCCTGAACTACAAAGTGAGACCCTGTCTCAAAAAAAAAAAAAAAAAAAAGTTCTGAAATTGAGTAAAAATATAACAAAAATGTGTGGATGTAGCAAAAGAATGCGAAGAGGGAAATTCATAGCACAAAATACTTACATTAGAGAGGAAAACTTTCAAAGCAGTAACCTATGTTCACATGTTTATGGCAACCAGAAGAAAAATATTTCAGCTCACAAAACAAAAACAAAAACAAAGAACCTCAAAGGCAAATTAATCAGAAAAAACCTAGTTCTTTGAAAAGATTGCTAAAATTGATACACCTCTTGCAAAACTGTGTTTACTCCAAGGGCACAAGGCAGGTTAATTCATATTTGAAAACTAAACAATGTAATATGTGATATTATCAGGCTAAAGAAGAGAAACCATACGGCCATATCAATGGATGCAGAAAAAGATGAAATTCAGTACCTACTCATGACAAAAGAAGGGAGGAAGGGAGGGAAAGCAGGAGGGACTGGGGGACTAGAGAAAGAATCCCTCCATCTGAGCATGTTTACCTAAAACCCTACAGCTAGCATCCTTTACTGCACATGAATGACTTTTCTTCTAAGATCAGCAATAAGACAAGAACATCCACTCTTAGCACAGGTATTAAGCAGAGCAGTGGAAGGTGCAGCCAGAGAAAGAGCCAAGTGAGGCAGGAGGACTGCCACAAGTTTGAGGCCAGCCTGGGCTACATAGTGAAGCCCTGTCTGAAACTAATAAGCAGAACAAAATAAAAAGAGTACAAATTGAAGGAAGAAGCAAACTTGTCTCTTTTTGCAGATAAAATCATGACCTATGTCAGAAAGTTCCTAAGGAATCTACAAACAATTCTCTTGGAACTTGAATATATAAGATCACAGGACGTGAGAGCAACATTAAAAATTAAATACACAAATTTTTTTTAAGTCAACTGGTGAATCAATAGGTGAAATGTAAAGCCTGTATTTGCAGCTGCGCAGGAGGCCCAGGCAGTGATCAGCTGAGCCCTGGGGTTCGAGGCCAGCCTGGGCAGCACAGAGACCACCGTCATCTCCCCTGCAGATCAAATGTCCAACACGGAGAAGGACAAGTGGACGGAGTAGCCTTCATCTGACACAAGTAAGGGCATCTGCTTTGGATATGGCCAAGCATTCCGCAGCAGCTGCGTCTGTGATGAATGCAGTGGCCAGAAAGCTACACCTTTCACAAGCACGGCAAAGGGCATCCTCAGATGGCATCAGCTCACCCTAGAAACATGCCCACAAAATGTGGACGACACACAAAACATGGTGAGAGCCTCGGGCCTGGCGCAGGTTCCTGAGTCAGAAGGAAATGCTCTTCAGCTTCCTGTCTCTCAACAGTCACAGAGAAAAACAAGGTCTGCTCAGGGCTCCACTCACTGTCACAGTAAGCTTTGCTGCCAGCAGAACGCACACGGGCCTGCAGCTTCAGGATCACCTGGACCCAGCTGGACCCACAGCTGCTGGAAGGCCCAACCCAGCCCTAACAAGTCAGAGCCGCGGCATATGCAGGGCTGAGAAGCATTAAAACAGCACCATCCAACCCGGACTAACAGGGATACTACCAACTTGGACAAATCATTCATTACCACAGTAACCTACACTTTGTTCCAATGTATCCACCTATCAAAGCCGAGTATCTACTGTGTGCCAGCGGTAACTAGCTTTGCATTCTGGGACGAATTCCATTAAGTGATAACATGTAAGAATTTTCACATGTTGCTGGATTTGGCTTGCTAGTATTCTGTTCAAGATTTCTGTGTCTGTATTCAGGTGTGACTGTTAGTCCTGAAACATCACCTTTGTTGGGTTAATATCTAGCACAGACTGGGGATAATTTTAGCTCACCTGCCTGGCAAGCGTAGGATACTGAGGTTTGATCCCTTGCACCCAAAAAAGCAAAACAAGAATTACCTAGCAGATTAGTAAAGCATGTCCAGGTGGTTTGTTAAGGTTACTGCTCTGGCACCCACAGCGGGTACATGTGGAAACGTCATGATGGTCTCTCGCCCCTGCTTCCTGGCCACCACAAACGAAGCGGGTTTTGAAACCAGCAGGCGAGGGACAGAATCCCGGAAACCAGAAGCAAATTAAAGCTCCCCTTATTTAAGTTTTGGTGTTGAGTATTTGGCCTCAGTGACAGGAAAGTGGGCAACTACAGAGGGCTTACTGGTTCCTTGGTCTTCAGTTTCTGTGATCTCTTCCTCTCCTTTTTACATCCAAACAACTGTACTAGTTGAATCGGTTGAGAAGTGTTCTTTCCTGTTCTGTTTTTCAGAAAAGTCTACGCAGGACCAATTCTTCATATTTTTAAGAATTTACTGGGCCAGGGATTTAGCTCAGTGGTTCTGGAACCTGACTCACAAACGCAAGGTCACAAGTTCGATCTCTTATACCAATAAATAAAGAAAAACTTTACCAATAAAGTCATTTGGTCCTGGGCTTTTCCTGATGAGAGGTTTTAAAGTCACTAATTTAAATTACTTACTTGTTATAGTTTTTAGTAATTGATTCATCTTACCTAGGTTATCTGATGGTCACAGAAAGGTAACTTTTTTATTTCTGCAAGGTCAGGAGTGATGTAACCATTTGATTTTTTTTTTTTTTTGAGATAGTTTGCCATGTAGCCCAAGCTGGCCTTGAACTTGAGGTGATCCTCTTGCCTTGGCCTCCCGAGTGCTGGGACTACAGACATGTGCCAGAAATGCCAGAGCATTTCTAATTTTCTTATGTGTATAATGACAAATCCAGACAAAGTTATGGTCCTTTTATTGAACTTGTCTAAGTAAAACTTTTGGTTTGATTTTTTTTTTTAGTTTTTCTATTTTGCAGTCATTTAATTCTACCCTAACCTACATTATTTTCTTCTGTTTGTTGGTTTACTTTTCTGTTTCTAGTTTAAGATGAAACATCACATTATTGATTTGAGAGATTTCGTGTTTTTAATATAATTGCTTATAGCTATACACTTTCCCTTAAGTGACAACTACTGTAGCAGTATTCTGATTTTGGTTTCATTTTTATTAACCTCAGAACAGTTTCCAGTGTCTTCTCTGACCCACCACTTAATTTATGAACATGCTGCTTCCACATACTTGCAAATTTCTCAGTTTTTGTACTGTTTTAAATTTCTATTACATTGTAATTAGGGAACATACTTTTTATTCATTTCATTCCTTTTCCACTTATTGAGGCCTGTTTTATCATATAGCGAGTGTGCACCTAACAGTACGATTTTTGTGTTGTGCATTACGCTCAGGAGTTGATCCACCTAGGTGTCCTGCCAATTCTTCAAAGTGCGGGAGTGAAGTCTACAACCACTGCTAATGTAACTTCCCACTTCCCTTTCTGTGGTAAGGTTGGCCTCCAGTGTATTCGGGCTGTGCTGAAGATGCGCCTACCTCCACAACTGTTATTTCTCGTCAAGGGTGGGCAGCCCTGCGGTTCCAGCCCCACCGGCTGAGGTGGGGGCCCACGGGAGCCCAAGAGTTCCAGGCCAGCTTCTGCAAGGCCTCATCTCAAAAATCAGTGGAAAAACCTCCCATTTCTTCTAACCTGTCAGCCCACTCACGATTGTGAGACGGCCCCTGCGTCTCTCATCTCTTATTAGAAAGCCTGCTTGGCCTCCCACCTCTCTTGATGACTGGCTGCATGGTACAGCTTTCATTTCCGTCAACATCTAATGCCGTTCTGTCCTTGCATCTCAAACAGGTGTCTTACAGACAATGTGCACTTGGACCACGATTTTTAAAATCTTGTATTTTGCCAATATCTGTCTTCTGATTAGTATTTAATCCATTTATATCTAATATAATTCACTGTAGGGCAGGATTTCTGTCTGGAGATTACTATTTGTTTTCTGTGAGCATTAAGTCCTTTTCTGTTCCTTTCTTCTGTTATTGTCTTTTGTGTTAGTCTGATGTGTTTGTAGTATACCATTATAGTTTGCTTTTTCGTTTTACATTATTTTCTTAATGAACGTTCTGCAGGTTACAATTATCAGTTTAACCTCAAATAATATAATATAAATTAAAAACAAACTATGTAAGTCCTGAAATAGCCAGAAAAAGACCTAAGAGAAACACTTCAAGTTATTAGTAAAGGGTTACCTTGATTCATGAATTTAATTTTTTCCACGATTCTGGTTGAAACCAAACTGGACAAGAACCAAATCAAATTCGGTGGTTAGGTTCTATGTTGGCCATATAGAGAAATCTGATTCAGTTTTCATCCAATTCAATTTGCAACCAAAATCATGAAAGAATTAAATGTGTACCAAGGTAGCATTGTACAGAAATATTGTTTTGGGCCAGAACCCCAAAAGCACAGGAGTCAAAAGTTAAAACAGCAAAATAAGCTTCTGCACAGTGAAGAAACTAGCAGGCAGGAGACAAGAGAAAGGGAGACCCTTAATACCGCTGGTGAGACTGAGGATCCGCAGTCGTCAAGAAAAACAAGAATGGAGGTTCCTTGGAAAGTGAAAAACACAACTGCAACAGGTCCAGCTGTCTCACCACTGGGCACGTACTGAGGGAAGGGGCACCAGGCCAGCCGCCGCGCCCACTGTGGCACTCTGCAGGGTGTCCGAGACCGGGCCACACACCTGCACCCAGAAGACTTGTTTTGCTTTTGTTTTCTATCAGGAATTTAACCCAGGGTCTTCTACATCCCAAGACCAGTTTACTTTCAATTTTTATTTTTTATTGCTGCATGTTTGCAGTATATAACATTTCTCTTGCAAAGTTGGTTCATGTACATAGCACGTGCTAATTCATTTTTTCATCCCCTTCCCCCTCTTCCTCCTCTCTCTGGTTTTTGGTTTCCTACAATTTGCAAAAGATCTACCTCCTTATTTGCTTTTATCTTTTATTTCGCTCTTTATTCATGATTTGGGTTTCTCATGTGGGAGCAAACATACGATATTTAAGTTTGTGGGTCTGATTGGCTTCACTTAGCGTCACGGTCTCGGATGCCTCCATTTCCCCCGAACAGCTCAAGCCTGTCTTTCTGTGTGGCACAGTAATGCTCACTCTGCACAAATACACTCTCTTTACTCACTGCTGATGAAAACACAGGCCTGTTCCGAGAGGCAGCGCTCGGCAACTGTGAGGCTGTAAACCTCAGTGTGCACACCTCACCACGGTATGACGCCTGTAACTCTGTCAGGAATGGAATTTCTAGTCTTAGTTTTCTGAGGAAACACCGTGCTGATTTCTACGAGTTCACACTCCTACCAACAGTGCAGAAGGGCTTTTCTCCCACAGCCTTGCCAGCACGTCATTACTTCTTGATGATAGCCTTTTTTTTTCTTCAGTAAGATAGAATATCTCAGTGTTGTTTTCACATTTTCATTTCTATAATGTCCAAAGATATTTAACATTTTTTCATGTATTTACTGGCCATTTGTACTTCTTCTGAGAAATATCTATTCATTTCATTTGTGCATTATTTGACTGGTACTTTAAATTTGGGGGCATCTAAGTTTTTGCAGTATTTTATTTATATGTCATATCATGTCATTTTTTGAGACAGAGTCTCGCTTTGCAGTTCAGGCTGGCCCTGAGCTCACTATGTAGCCCAGGCAAGCCTCGAACTCAGCAATCCTCCTGCCTCTGCCTCCCGACTGTTGGCATTACAGGCGTGAGCCACAACACCTGGCTGGAGTTCTTTATGTATTATAAATGGTAGTCCTCTGTGCAAAGAATAGCTAGTAAAAATTTTTTCCCCAGTCTGTAAACTGTCTCACTCTGCTGGTTGTTTATTTTGCTGTGCAGAACCTTTTTAATTTGCTATGATTCCATCTGTTGATTCTTAGTACTATTTCTCACACAACTGGAATTCTGTTCGGAAAGACCCTGCCTCTGCTTGGTCTTTTAAAAGTTTTATCTTCCAGCAGATCAAGTGTTTCTGTTTTAGCATTTAGATCTTTGCTCCACTTTGACTTTAGTACATGGTGCGAGGTCTGGGTTTCAACTCACTCTTCTGCGTTTGGACAGCCAGTTTTCCCTGCAGCACTTCCTGAAGAGGCTGTTCCATGCGTCTGGCTCCTCTGCGAAAGGCCAGTGCGCTTGTGGTTGTTCCTACATCCTCTGTCCTGTTCCACTGATCCTCATGTCTGTTTTTGTGCCAGAATCATGTTGTTTTACAACTACAGCTTTGTAATATAACTTGAAACCAAAATTGTGACATCTCAAGCTTTGATCTTGTTACCCGAGACTCCTTTTGCTGTTCTACCTGTCTTATCCTCCTGATCCTTGATAGGAAGAAGAAACATAGTCAAAATGGCCGTATTTTCAAATCTGATATATAGATTTAACACTGACCCAGTCAAAATACCAACAACATTCCTCACAGCATTACAGAAACAATCCTAAAATTCCTATGGAACCAAAAATAGTTGGCCAACTTTGAGACAGGGTCTGTGGCTGCCAGCAGGCTGGGCTTGAGATGGCACTCTCCCGCCCTCAACCTCCTGGACGCCCGGGTGACACAGGCGCGCGTCACCACGCCCAGCGGAGGGCTGTCACGTAAGTGAAACAAGCTAGGCATAAAGACAAACACCACATTCTCACTCATACACAGAACTAAGAACAGTTTATTTCGCAGAGGCAGAGAGTAGAGCAGCAGTCATCAGCAGTTAGGAAAGGTAAAGATAAGAGAAATAAAGGGATATTGCATGCGTTAAAAAAAGGGTTTCTGCAAAATTTCATTAGACCGAAAACTTTAAACTGTCTATAATTTCAGTGACACACAGAAATGTGTTTGCTCTAACTCCATGTAGCACATCTTGTCCTTTTCTCCTGTGGGTCAACAGACTTTGCTTTCTCTTTGCTTGTCTCTTATTTCTGTTAAAAACTGGACAATCTGGGGCAGGGGACTGAGCTCAGCGGCACCATGCTCACTTGGCAAGTGCAAGGTCAAGGAAGGAAGGAGGGAAGGGAGGGAAAGAAAAAGAAAGTTGGACACTCTGAATACTATGACATGGCAAGTCTAAATCAGACCCACCTATTCGTGTGTAGCGACCTGTGTGAACTGACCCAGAGAGTCTACACTCACTGTTACGTGCGGACAGTCCGGTCCTTTCTCCGCAGAATGAAAGGCTAAAGGGCCTGACAGGTTTCCTTACTGCTGTAACTCTTCACTCCCAGCCTCTGTTCGGTGGGGCGGCAGTGCAGGAGTCTGCCTGGGCCTCAAGGTCAACCCAAGGTGAGAGCCACAGTTCTCCGAGGTCTTTCCCAGCACCTGTGCAGGGATGTACCTGTAGGGATGTGTGGGGTGTTCCAGACTCCCCTGGCACATCCCCGGTGTTTTTATTTAGCTTTCGGTCAGCCCACCTGTTAGCTTCAACTGTCATTACTAATTGCAGTAGCTGCGATGTTAAGAAACCGCCACTGGTTTTTTGTTTGTTTGGACAAGCATCCTTAGGACAGGGAACAGAACGAGCTCCGAGCCAGCCACACAGACACAGAATAGAGCTTTCTGCGGAGCCACCAGACAGCTCACACAGGGACAAGGCCGAGGACAGAGCTTGGGGCGCTCCAGGCCTTTTCTGGTCTCACTGACAGCTCCCGTTCTGCTGGTTTACATAGTTTTTACGGTTGTGAGGCTGTTGGTTTTTAAAGTTACTGTGGACTGAAGACGGAAGATCGAAACAGGGTCAGTTAAAACACTACAGAGCTCTCTATCTTTACAGGTACTGCCACTTTTCTTAAATAAATGCTTACTAGATCTTGCAGACCTTTGGTGGATTTTCAGAATCCTGAAAACACTGATTCTGATCATTCTTCTCAGTGTTTTAATGGGACGGGAGATTTTCAGAGGTCTTTACTCTGCCATTCACAAGAGCTGAGTTGAAGCATTTTACAGAAGGATAGCCTCAGACTGTGCGCAATTATGTCCAACCCTGCTCAGACTACAGCGTGGAAAGAGGAGGTGCCCGGCTCCGGTCAGGAGGTGCTTGCAGGAGCATAGGTGGAAGACCTGGGGAAGCCTGGGCTCGGGGAGGAACTGAGACAGCACAGAAAGAATTCAGAGGCTCCGAAGGAAGTGGTGACACAGGTAGGTAATGGTCTGAATACAAGTGAACTGAGTGTGAGGAGAATGATGCCATCTTCCCTTCCTGCAAAACAGGCTGGATGGGTGGTACCAGTTGTGAGAAACTCCCTGGAAGAATGCCGCGTCCGAGAATGAGGACGGACACCCTGACGGGGCTCCTGAGACACGCGAGCGCACGCCAAGGACGACAGCGTCTTGAAGATTCTCCTTTCATTTTAAGCAAATGCCTCTAAGTCAAATTCTAAAACTTTATCTCTTCCTTGCAACAAATGAATCAGAACTTCAAAGTTAGGCATATATCTTAAGTATCAATAACTTAACATCAACCAAGAATTAGGAATATGGTTCTTAGACTAATGGGAATTGTACATAAGTGTTTAAAAGTACTCACTGCTTACACTCAAGTGAATTAGTTTTCCCCCAAGGCAGCTTTATTTAAATAGAAGTCACACACACACACACACACACACACACACACACACACACAGATAAATCTTCTCTGATCCTAAAAACCGGTGGCACTCATACGTGTGTGTCAATTTAATGTTTTCACTGATGCTCGTGAAAACAACTCCAATCAGATTCTTTCACTCCTCCACTCACTCCATAAATACTCGAGTGGCTGAGAGCTGACAGCACTTGGTCAGAACCAGAGGGAGATGGCTGGGGAAAGGCCAGCCACGGTCCCTGAACCATCTATTGTTCTTCTAGTTTAAGGCTGACTTTTCTGACTACTGAACACAAATGCTCCGTTCTGTGTTCATTCTCTTACTGACACGCGAAGCCCTTCTGTACAGCTGTTTGCTCTGCTCCAGCATGGAGAGATTCGAGAGGCAACTCTGAAGATGGGAAAGAGAAATGTAAACTTCTGGTTAACTGATTCTAATCTCAATCTCTCTTGAATATTACAAAGTTGGTTTTTTGTTTTGTTTCTTATCTTTTTCCTGCTTAAACAGATCAGGTGCAGTTTGTAACCATTCTAATGGTTACTTTACTAGCTCCTCCCTTCTTCGAGAACTGACAGGTCAGCCAGGGGTGCTGCTGCGACCTACAGCCCCAGACCCCGGAGTCTGAGGCAGCCGCTCTCAAGATCAAGCCCAGCAGGGCAATTGAGCAGCTCAGTGAGCAACTGTCTCCAAAAGCTTTGGGAGGGTTTGATGATGAAGCTCGAGAGGAAGGGCTGCGATTCCATCTGCAGTATCCCGGTGAGTGAAAGGTAGGGGTGAGAATGGACCTGGGCTCGTGCATCAGAATTGCGCACGTGTGCGCGCGCGCGCACACACACACACACACACACACACACCCCTCAGAACAAAACCCTAGGAGACTTAATGAGTTAGACTTTCTCAAGCAAGTTTTACGCATTCTCTTATAATTTTATTTTTTTCAGCTTCAATGTTTCCCTCATTTGTCCTGCCAGGTAAACCGGTTCACATACCTGGACAAGGTGCTCAAGCTCACGTCCCACAACCATCTGCAAACAGATGCGGCCGGCTGATAGCACCCCTAGCAGCCACCCCTCTGGCTGACGCCTCAAGTTAATCACCTATCTCTCCCCACATTTGTTTTGTTTTGGAGTGCAACTAAAGGAAAAGGTCAGACAAATGTTTAAAACACAATATAATGACAACAGCCACTGTGTCAAACATTTATTGAGTGCTTAATGGGCCAGACAGCCGGCTGTGTGCTTTACAAGACTTACGTTGCGCAATCCTCATGACTCTGGTACAGGTACACTCCTCAACCCCGGTTTACACATGAGGGAACAGGCATGGAAAGATTAAGTAACTTGCTCAGGATCACACAGGTGCAAGGGGTGGGGCTGGTGCTAAAGGTTAAACCTAGTTGACTTCAGCTGCCGGCTTCTAACCAGCATGTAGCTAAAATATGTCACTGGCTCCATTCCTTCCTCCACTGTGATCCACAAAAGAAACACAAGGTTCGGTCTTACAGAATGGACACCACTTCTTACATTAAAAATGCAAAATACTGTCCATGCACTGAAGACCATCATGCTAAATTAAATAAACTAGACACACAGTTCAGATAGCACATGGCTTCTCTTCTATGAGAAACCAAAAATGTAAACAAAGAACAAAATCAAAGACAGACAACAGGGAAATAAAAGAAATGCGAGAAAGAGGAAGGAGGGTAGGGAAAAACGCGGCTAGGAAGGTAGGAGGGTAAGGAGATATAAAAAGAATTAGTATGTGTTATGTACAGGTACCGACCCTTTGATGTATATAATCATTATGTACTGCAAACATAAGCTAATAAAAAAAGATACTACTTGTCTATTGCAAAACTGTTCACGTAAGTTCTTTTCCACAGGGTCCTTCCCAAGCTTCACCACCACCCTAATAAATCCCACTTACCCTAAAATTACACTGGACAATTTTAGTAGGGGAGGGAGTGGGGTCTAAGTAGTTCGACTAAGGTGAGAAGTATTCAAGATTTTTAAGAAAAACTAACCTGGCAGCCCTCCCCACAACACTCAACGCAGCATTCAACATGGTAGGAATACCTAAGACAACAGGGAAAAGATCTTTACATGCTAATATGTGGCACGAACAGACACTATTTCTCCTACTCAGCTCTGCTCTATTTTATTTTGTGAACATACTTCTGTCCTCCCTTGTTTCAGAACAAGCCTACACACCACCTTGTTTATGGCTGTGTGTATCTGGAAGGACATGGCCACATCTCTGCAGAGTCGGGTAATTAATTTGCACCCCTATCTTCTGGCAACTCATCTATGCAACCAGACAGCAAAAACAAGCACACAGGCTAGAGAGGAACATTTTCATTCTTTTTGAGATTTCTTAGCATTGGCTTCTGGCCATTCATTAAATGAGTCTGAGTTGTGGAACACTTACAAATCAGGCTAAGGTGAATGAAAAAGTGATAGCGTTTCCCCCTGTATCATGCATGTACAACAGGTATTGTTACTTAGTAATAAGAAAGATAAGAAAACTGACCAACCAGCCAAATGCACAAAATATTGGCTAAGTAGAATCAAGGATCAAGAAAAATCAAACTCTATTCCAGGTTCTCCTCTATTCCACGGGAGAGTCTCATCTCTTACATTTTGTTATAACCTGAGATTATCGACAAATACTTCCCACTAACTTCCTATACAAAATCGTGTTTAAGAAGGTGAAATAGGATCATGGATTCTCCACCTCAAATTATAATCCTTCCACTTTGAGCTCTCTCTGGGGGATATATTTCTAGTGCTTCGAGGTAAACACACGAGCCTCTTGACAGTATAAGCTCACCTAACCTACCACTGAGGTCCTATCTCTACATCGTAATGCTTTTCATCTCTAGTGAACTGTGGATTCCATTTTCAAGAGTGGATTCTGCTGGTTAGTGTTTACAGTTAGTTAAAATCACCCGTGAAAACTTCTTAGACAAAGGCCAACCAGTGAAGTCCCACACAGCAGGTGTGCCCCTGGTGTGAGGAGAGGTAAGGCAGACAGTTGGTGTTCAGGGCTCTTACGGTATAGAAAAACAAACTTCATGTCATTAAATAGCAGACTCACCAGAAATTAAGACACACACACACACACCTAGAGAAACCTGCAGGCACTGAGGCCACAGAAAGGAAAGCACCCAATATTGCGTCACACCGCGTACTTACCATCTTCATGGCGCTCTTCAAACACGAAGGTGCCAGTGACTGACACTGCGTTTGTGGAACTTACATGCTGGTTGACTCACACTTCCTATTTCAAGGATATTCAAGCACATTCAGGTAGAAGCACTGCATAACTGCTAAGATTACCCACACTATTTTTCTCTTTCTTATCAGGGGATGGCGTAATTTGCGCAAGCACAAGCCTTTATGATGCAACTCCATCATATAAAGTTTGAAGCTTTCCCTTTTTATTATCAGTATCAGGATAGCAGTTTGTGCTGCATACTCATTTTTACAGTGTGAAAAATGTAGCGTAACAGTTAAATAACCAAACAAGTTGCTGTAAGGGCAAAGTAGTAGCTACTGACAAAGAGCTTCATGGTAGCAACGCTATGAGTGAGACTGCACTGCTGGCTGTTTCCAGCCGCAGGAAGATAGGGCCACAGGGGCTGTCACAGAACACGGGACATGCGGGCTACTGCAGAGCTTGAGGCTGCACGTCTGCGCTGCTATAGGGAACACGTGTGTGTGTGGTGCAACAGCCTCACCCACGAGGAGCTTCTGATCTAGTGGCAAAGCCCAGACACTCACAAACACCACACCCCTTCATCTGAAAGCTGCCATCACACCTATGTCAATATTAGCTTTGGGGGAAAATTAAGAGAGTACACTTTAGCCAGGTACAGTGTGCGTGCCTGTAATCCCAGAACACTGGGAGGCTGAAGCAGGGGGATTCAAACCTTGACGCCAACTCGGGTGACTAAGGGAGATCTTATTTCAAAATAACAAACAAGCTGCACGTGGTGGTGAATGCCTATAATTCTAGCACTCAGGAGGCTAAAGCAGGAAAACTGTTGTGAGTTCAAGTCTTGCTTGAAGTGCATAGTGAGACCCTGAATCAAAAACTAAAAACTAACAAAAAATAAAAAAGGACTGGGGATGAAGTTTAGTGCAGGGGCCCCAAGATTCATCCCCAGTGCCACAAAAAACAAGAGACAGGGCGATGTGAGAGAGAGACAGAGGCAGAGACAGAGGCAGAAGGATAGATGATGGACAGACACTCCAGCTTTATAAGCCACTCATTCCAGACACACTGAAGCAAGAGATAAACAGGTACCTTGGGAGCAAAGACAGGGAGCACCAGGTACTCCGGCCTGCGTGGCAGTCCAGTGCTCGGCAGGAGCAGGGCGCTCAGGGTGGGCAGGGCGCTGTGCAGTGCTGCAGCACCGCAGGGGTGCCCGGGGCTCCTGCCGGGAGGAGGCGGCACTGTGCGCGGTGCACCGACGGAAGTCCCGACGGAGGCGCGCGCTCACTCCAGGTGGAGAGCGCCCATTACCCACCAGACGCTGCCGAACCCTGCGCCAGGCGCTCAGCTCGGGGTTTCAGACACTAAAGCTGTGGCTCCTAAGCAGAAGCCATTTTGCCCTCCGGGGAACACAGGTGATGCTGAAATGCTTTTGGTTGTTACAACTGGAATCCAGAGATAGAGCCCAAAAGGGCTACAATGGCCCACAACGAAAGGATTCTCCACCCCTAAATGTCAGCAGTGCGCAGGCCGGGAAACCCCGTGTCATTTCAAGCACCATCGCACGGCCCGGGCGGCAGACACTGCTCAGGTCACGCCCACCTTTTGAGGACGCTGCGGCCCGAGCGAGGTGTCTTGCCCGAGGTAGGGAGGGAGCGCAGCAACAGACAGCAACCTACGCGTGGCGCGCAGCTGTGTGCAGCAAATACGGAGCTCCTGCCGACTTCCGGGCAACACCCGGCCCAGAGAGGAAGCATTTAAACAGCGGACACACAGCGCATACCCTTCCCTTCCGTCTCGCCTCAATTCCCATTCAGAGCCGATCTCTTCCCCAGGGGCTGCCTGTCCACTCGGGGTCTCCGCAGAGAGGCGCTCACAGGCGGCTGTCTCGTTTCTGATCTTCTCCGGCTGCTGCTCAGAGGGGTTCCTCCAAGCACAAACAAAATGTCCGCTGCCCCCACGAACCCAGTAAGCCAGGCAGTGCTTTTCCTCCGCGATGCTCTTCCCAGGAGGAGCCGAGCCTCGGCACACGGAGGCCAGACTCAGTCGCAGCCTCTGAGGGGCCAGAATCCGGGATCGTGGGAGGGAAAGGCCGGCTGCTGGCGGGAAGCACGGAAGCACAGGACGCAGAGGGCGCCCGGAGACTCCGAGGGCCCGGGAGGGGTCAGTCCTCGGCCGCTCGACACGAGCCTAGCCCTGGCAGTCGGCTCGCACGGAGCGGGGTGACGGGTGGTGCCACGACCACCGGCTACACGGAAGCACGGAACTCACAAGTGACTCATCCACGAGGCAACTTCCTAATACTTTGGGGGGTAGGCTGGGGCCTTACAGCCCTGTCTTAAAATAAATATCTAAACTAATAAGCCTCCACCTTCTTTCCACTCAGCAGAAGCCCCGTGCCTGTCCCTGCCCTCCACAAAGTGGGTTATTCTAATAGCCAGGAAAGAGCCCCGCATCACCAGGGAAGAGATTTTACCACAGTCACAGGGAAAGTTAATTTTTTTTTCTGTAAAGTAGCTGGAGGGTCAGGGATTTAGCTCAAGGGGTGGCACTGTGCCGACCTTGGAAGTGTAAGGGCCTGAGTTGAATCCCTGGCATCGCAAAAAAAAAAAAAAAGTAGCTGAGACAAGTGCTCAGCATCCCACGCTATCATGAGAGGAACTGCTCAGTCATCACAGACTTTGCGGAAAGATCAAAGCAGGTGCTGCCTCTGACACAGGGAGGTCGGGGCTTGCGAGGAGATGAAGACCACCAGCGAGGCGGGAGAACCTGTGGAGGTCGTGATAAATGTCCTAGCTGCTCTGACATCCTCAGACGCAGAACATTATTATAACTGGAGGTGGACAATTCATTCTCCCTTTAAAAACAGCACTGACTGCTCTCAAGGTCAGACTGCATTTTTACATCACTGGGCTCCCGGTTTCTCGAGGAAAAGAACTGGAGCTGCAGGAGACTCAGACCTCGGGAGAGGAAGACACAGGAAAAGGGAGGCAGCCCACCTGCCCAGCCCCGGGAGGAGACAGACTGTGAGGAAGAAGGCGTAGCCCAAGCTGATTGTGCCCTTTTCTGTCACCTACTGAGCCTTCTGGGAGAACGACACCAGCAGCTCCTTTGGGGAGCACTTGGCATCATCTCCTTGTATATAATCTTAACTTGTCTTAAATTTACTTAAAAGACAAACAAGCAACCACAGGCCTTGATAACGCGGATAATCCTGTAACAGTATGTTAACTGAAGCACTGCTGGCGGAAGTACCAAAACTGCCAACAGACTAAACGTCCATTCATAAAGATCAAGTTTAAACACAGATAATGTAAGTGTACTCGCTTTTATAAATAAGTAAAACTAGCCAGGACTATCCATGACAGCATGGGAAGATTTCCTGGTGGCTAAACACACACACTCACACACTCACAAAGGAGGCTGCAGACCCAACACTGAAGGGGCCAGAAGACTGCCTTGAAGAATTAGACCTGGTAGAGGAGAGATTATTTTCCGACTGCTGAAATTGAGGGTAAGAAAAAGGAGCGGGGGTGGGCACAGTAAAAGTGTGGGACGTGAAGGGAAGCGACGCCTTTCTGCAGGGAAAGGCCGAGGAGCTGAGAAGCTGTGCTAAACAGAACACCGTCCACCAGCCCACGGAGAGGCTTTCGGCTCTCTCTGAAGGTAACTGTAATCAATGAAGCCAGTCAAGCAGGCATAAGATACTGTGAGATGTTTCGAAGGATCACCTCACTTACCCTAAACAAACGTTTAGTTTCAGAAGTTTCTGTGCACCTGAGCTTTTTCTGAGCTAATGTACGCCCAGGTGGTAACACTGAGTCCAAGACCGGGCTCCTCCTCAAACTGGCCGACTCTGGCTCTTGACTGCTAAGACGGCCCGGACAGCGCAGCTTCCAATGAAAATTACAGACAACACTGCTGTGTAAGCATTAAATAACCAAAACCACCTAGAGACCAAGTAAGAAACTTTACAAATACACCATTATTTTAAACAAGAAACCTGCTTAGCACAAATCAAATAGAAGTGGAGACTTATAATGATTTTTATAAAATCGTAAGTCTTTAAAAATTTATTTAAAGATGTATTCTCTCTCTCTCTGTAAAACTGTTATTTATGTAAACTCAGACAATATTTTTACATACTTTCCCACTGCTGAAATAACCTAGTTTGGCTTAAAAGCTTGGGCTTCTTCAGTTCTTCACGAGTCTACCTCCACGCTGGCCTTTCTTTCCTCCCACATTTATCACTGTCACAATTTATATTGTCACCAATGCCATCTGCACAAGGTGAGAGACATTAAATGACAGAGTCAACACAAACTTTTCCTAAAATAAGAATCAGAGGCGCAGTGGGCCCTGCGAAGAAGCTGGAGGCAGAGGAAGGCGCCCACCGGAGCCAGCGGAGACACAATCAGGGGCGGGGCCAGGGACCCTCTCTCCAAAGAGGAGACAAGAGGGCCACGAGGAACACGGACGTGGGGCCAGGTCCTCGGCGGCCTCGCGGGCAGGCTCTTTGGCCTGTCACCAGCAAACACAAGTCTGTGAGTGTGTGAGCGCCGCCCTAGGTCAAAGACAGACACAAGCACACACTGTCCACATGGCTGTTCACAGTTACTGAGCACACAGCCTGGGTGAATACGCTTGACACATTTCTAGCTCAATGGATGCACCTTCCCACCATACTCTTAAGTGAGATAAATCAGACACACACGTGAAAACGCTGAATCGTTTCTCTGGAGAGAAAATGAAAGCGAAAATAAGGACCAAAATGTGCAATAGATATTGTGAAATGGGAAGAAAGTGTTCACATGAGAAGGAGAACTAGGGGGAGGGGAGAAAAAAGGGAATACAAGGGGAAAAAAGTAAAGAAACCTTTTGTAAATAAGAAGGGGGAAAGGGGTTGGGGGAAAAGGAGAATGGGAAATAAGGCAGCAGCAAGATATATCGTGTACAGGTACAAATTCCCCATGATGAATGCTGTTATTATGCGTATCTAAAATGTGCCAATCAATGTTTTGCTTCAAAACAAAAACAAAGACCAAAACACTTGTACGTAAGATGTTCCGGGTCACTTCTCCTCTACCTATTACCTGTGTGAAGTGCTTATAATTTAGTAACAACAAGACAGCAACAAAAACAAGCTGTGATTCGTATTCGGTCTCTACTGACTCCACCCATAAGCGACCGTGGCCTCTAGCGCTGTATTTCTCTGCAGTCTGGGGCAGGCCTCGAAGCGGCACCGGCCTGCTCTCCCAGACACACGCGGCAATCAGTCGCTGGCTGACAGAGGCTGGGCACCAGCTCCCTCTCCCCAGAGGGGGACACCTGCCCACAGCTTAAAGCACTGCGAATATCCTTGGGCGACGCACGGGTTAGAACCCACCAGGAAAACGCACATAGGCCTGGGCGCACGAAGAGGGAGGCGGGGGAGACCGGACGGCGAGACCACCCAAGGTACACACGCTACTTCAGGAAAAGGAAACAGTACGCTGTCCTTCCAACAGATGGTGTTGGTCTCCTACGTGGGACTCCAGAGGAGGACGTCCTGGGTCACACAAGACCCCCCACACCAAGATGCACGCGCAGCCATCTCCACAACCCCGGTGACCCGAGCAACACCACAGTAACACACATCTGGAAGCTCGTGGCCACCGCTCCTAGCACCTACTGCCACTGTAGAGGCCAAAGGTAACTTGTATTAATCTTGTGATGTCTTAGTAAGTTTAGTATTAAAATATGTATACAAATTTTTCTTTTCCTGAAGCGTATGCACGTATCCTGGCAGGCTCTGTATTTTCTGTGTTACTTTACACCCGTCAATCATACACTGTGAGATCTGACAAACTCCAGCTCTACCGGCACAAACGCAGCGATCTTCCTGGGAAAGCTGTGGAGCGACTTCACACAGGTCTGGCATGCACGGAATCGCAACAGGGACAGGCCAGCTGCCCGCAGGCCGTTCTCGGCTCACTTCCTGGTTCCCTTTCAGAGCGCAGACAGTACTCAGAATTTCCTGAGGATCTGGACATAGAAATGAGAAGCTGGTACCTGTTAGAAGGAAAACCTGCCTCCGAACAGAGCTGCTGAAGTTTACAGAAATCAGGCAGTGACTTCTCAAAGTCATCAGCACTATTTTAGAGCCACTCATAGGTACACTAATACCTATTTTTCATGTCGAAACCCCCAAATCATATCCAATTTAGTCATAACCACTTCAAAACCCTCAGTTCCTCCCAAGGGCTACTGCACAGCCAGCTCTGTGCTGCGGAGGCTCAGGCCAGTGTGCCGAGCCAGGCAGCTGTGCTCTGGAAACGCGTGCTGAGCCTGGCACACTGCCCAGGCCTGCTCAGGCTGTGCTACTGGCAGGTAAGGCTATAGTCCCTGATACAACCCGGCCAAGGAAGAAGTACGTGACAACCCAGGACAGAGCCTGTTATTTACTGCTGTCTTATCCTCGTTCCCTGTGGGAAGCACCACCACAAGGGCAAGGAGAGACGGAAATACGAGACCAACACATCAGGTTAATCCACTTAACTACTTAGTAGCAGCAGCTCATGGCCTCATGAGGGATAGTAAGAAAAGCCTGTCCGGTATGCGATGCATGCCCATAACCCAGCTCCTTGGAGTAGAGGCAGGAAGAGCGCAAGTTCAAGGCTAGCCTGGGAGACTAGTGATACCCTGTCTCAAAATTTAAAAATAGCCGGGCATAGTGGCTCACACCTGTAATCCTATCATTCAGGAGGCAGAGGCAGGAGGACTGCTGTGAGTTTGAGGCTTGCCTGGACTGCACAGCACAAGGCTACCCTGGACTCAAAAGTGAGACCCTGTCTCAAAAAGCAAAATAAATAAATAAATAAAAGTAAAAGAAAAGAAAAGAAAAAGGGCTGGAATGTAGCTTGGTGGCAGATGGTATTTGGGTTTGATCTGGAATACAGGGAAAAAGTCAGATTGTAATGATCTCTGTGCATTATTATAAAAGGTTATATTCACTGTGCTGAAGTCTCTTCCCAAGTAGTCGGTATACATGCTGCGTCGATGTTTGAGATGTTCTAACTGTGTTTACCCTTCTCATCTGCTTCCGAGTGAACCACGTCTGCACTGTGTGCTGTCAGTCGCGCACACCATGGATCTCAGGCACATGCTGTTGCGCCCGATACTCCCACCGCCGTCGGGTCTAGCGGCCTGAAACGCGCCTGCACCCTCACCCCAGAGCTTCGTCATGGCTGCTCGTCCCGGAAGCACCAACCAAGCAACTTCCTTCACTTTAAGCTGCTCTCCAGAGCAAGCTCATGGTACTTATCAAAAAACCCAGATCCTATGACAGTGCCCCTTAAGTGGCAGCTCGGTCTACAGAAGTAAGTCAGCATAGCTGACGGGCCAGGTGCCCTCTGGCTTGGGGTCGGCCAGACCAGGCGTCGCACCACTGCCTCCCGTAAACTCTGTGACTTGGGCAGGGTGATGACAGAAGCCTCCGTCTTCTCTTCAAACTGAGGTGAGAACCCGCGGCACAGGCACGTCGCGAGGAGACAGCCGGCCGCTCAGCGCCCGACCCGAAAGTCACGCTCAGTCGATGATGCTGCTACTGTCACCGCAACAGTGACTACCTACCAGTTACCTTCTGCTTACTGTTCAAATTCTTAATTATTTTCTAAAACATTTTCCTATTCAAATAAAATGGGTATTCAATCTATACAGCCATCCGAACTTGTCATGTTCTCCTAATTTTTAAACAGCACCTGTCAAAATCCTACATCTGTTTTATATTTCAGAATTACTAGTGAGGACACAAAAAAAGGATCTTAGGGACACTGCTACAAAGACTTAACCGGGACTTAATGAAAAAAACATAACTTTTTGTTACCCTGGCGTGAACTATTGCTATAGTGAGAAGAATAGGATCCCTGGGTAGATGATAAACTCACACAACACAGATTATTTTCAGCAGTAGCCATCGGTTTTTAAGAAAACCCCCACCCAACACAAGACCTTTGAAGAGACAGCCAGCGCAGCTGCCAGCTCGCGGTGAAAAGCTTGGCAGACGTGGGGCTGGTGCGGGCAGCAGAACTGGCACGTGCGCCTGCAGTGCCCTCCAGCAGAGCCGTGCATCAGAAAGGCCTGGAAACAGGGGCAGAGTGGACAGAGAAAGTGTCTGAAAAAAAGCACAGAGTTGATCTTGGGAGAGGAACCCCTGGGGGCCTGGAGGGATTCACGACACTGCATTCATCTGCACATAAGCAGCCCTTCCATGTCCAGAGCCCTTTCTCTCCTCAGCACAGTGGAACTCAACCAAACCCCAAAATGCAAATAATTAAAAGAGCAAAATACAAGACAGAAGATAAGAAATGGCGGGGGACATGGGAAGAGATGGGAAGGGATCGTGGGGTGAAGCAAACAGGAGGGCGAGGAGCGAAAGTAAAAGTGACTGAGGTGCAGTGTGTGTGTGTTCACCGGTTCCCCAGAGGAACGGGGCACTGACTGCTGCCAACACGCACGGGGCACACAGGAGAACAGCGCGGAACTCCACCGCACACCAGCACGGTGAGCGGCAGCGGGGAGCACTGCCCACCGCCTGCAGGCGCTCGCTGGCTCGCGGGGATCCACACTGCTCTCCCATCGGGACCATTCTGTAAGCTTATCTAAGGCCCATGTAACACCTCATTTTGGTAATTCCTTTTAGAGCTACCAAAAACAACACTTCCTCAAAACCTGGCTTGTTTTGTATTGATACCACGCAGTAGCAGACAATTCATAAAGTTTATTGAATTACACACACACACACACACATACACACACACTTACTTTTTTTTTGAGACAGGGTCTCGCTTTGTAGTTCAGGCTGGCCCTGAGCTCACTATGTAGCCCAGGCAAGCCTCGAACTCAGCAATCCTCCTGCCTCTGCCTCCCGAGTGCTGGGATGACAGGTGTGAGCCACCACGCCCAGCAACACACTTACTTTTAAAAGATGCCACCTAGCTAGGCATGGTGGCTTACGCCTGTAATCCCAGCCCTCTGGAAGCCTGAAGCAGAAGGATTACAAATTCAAGCCCACCCTGGGCAATTTAGCAACTTAGTGACACTTTGTCTCAAAATAAAAATAAAGAGTTAGACAATGCCGGACGTGGTGGCTCACGCCTGTCATCCCAGCACTCGGGAGGCAGAGACAGGAGGATTGCTGAGTTTGCGGCGGCTTGCCTGGGCACCATAGTGAGCTCAGGGCCAGCCTGAACTACAACACGAGACCCTGTCTCAAAAAGCAAAAAAAAAAAAAAAAAGAGAGAGAGAATGTAGTTTGGTTAAAAAGGTCCTGGGGTAGGAAAAAAAAAGCACCTACTTTAAGTCTGACGGCAAGACGGGTGGACACCGCACAGGGGCAGGCTGGGGAGCAGGGGTCCCAGCGTGCTCTTCAGACAGAGCAGGAGGTGCTGCAGCTAAGGGCCGGGTGGAGGCCAGAGCAGCCGGGCCTGGCCCTGCAGGCCTGTGTGGTGTCCTCCTTGCCAGCCCAGCGCTCCAGCCCCAGCACTAACCAGGCACAACCTGCTGAACGGCCAAGATCAGACGGCACTGAGCACCGCGCACACGCAGGGACACGGCCCAGACCTCCTGGGCACCCTGACGCTGCCACACTGGCCCTGCCACCACGCGCTCCTGCCCAGCTGCGCCTTCTGATCTGCAGCTCGGACACCCCGCAGCGCTCCCCTTCCACCCCGCAGGTCTCGGTCACAAGGCCCCTTCTCCCCACGAGGGCTGAGCACAGCGCCTTCACGGAGGGCTGCCACGGCCCTTTGTAATTGGAGACAGAGTTTGACTCCACTGCCTGGGCGGGACTAGAACTTGCCATTCCCCTGCCCAGCCCTCCAGGGGTCTGGCATCAACAGACCCCACTTTAAAGCACAGTCTCCATCTTTATGTCTCACCGTTCTCACTCATCATCCTGTATAATAAGTATTTTTAAGTTTTAAAAATACTGTCTACCTTCCCACTCAAACAGAAGCTCTGTGAAGGCAGCTGTTTGCTGCTATTCTGAAAACCAGAATCACACCTAGCAGACAAAGGTGCTTGAAAGTACACGCTGAGTTAGTGAGCAAAAACCCCAAAACATTAAAGGGCTTTGCAAGGGGGAAATGATTTTAGATTTTACACGTTTTAAATATCCGACCCCCTCAGCTCCTCACTGTGTCCTCAGACCTCAGCTATCACAAGAGCAGGAGGCCACAGGCCGCCACTTCCAGACCGGCTGCTCCCGACCCGGTCCTCACCTCCACCACGGCCACCTCCCAGGCTCACTGCACAGCCCCCGGCGTGGAGCACGGCTTCCTCGGCTGAAGCCACCTGTCTCACCTCCAGGGCCACAGCCCAGGGCCGGCAGAGGCGGGCTTTCCCACTCAGGGCCTCTGCGAGCCGTCGAAGGACGCACGCCTACCTGCTGCCTGGGCTTTCTCCCCACCGGGCACCCTTCCTCTGCCCGCTCATCCGCTGACCCTCCACCCGTCCTCGGCCCCAGCTGGGACCAACCGCCCGCTCCAACTCCCGTCCCTCCGGCACTGCTGCCCCGCCGTCCCATCACGACGGAGAAGAAAGCGCCTGACGCATCCCTGGACGGCTCAGGGCGCGGCCCTCGGCATTACCCGCGGGCGCCACTCCTCTGGCGCAGACAAGGCTCAAACGCACCGGACTGGAAGCGGAAGCGGAAACGGAAGCGGAAGCTGTCTCCCGGGGGCTCCACCCCGTGCGGGCCGCGCTCTCCCAGTTCTGCACTTCCGCGCCCCTGCAAACCCTGCCCGCACCGCGGCGTCCCCTCAGCTCTGCTTCCAGAGCTCGCTCCGGGCCAGAGACTCACCCTCGGCGCCCACAGCCCGTGACCTCTACCCAGGCAGGCACTGCCCGTGGCTCTAAGAGCCTCACACCGATCTGCGCCCACTCACCGACCCAGGGCGTCCTCACCAGCCTGCTCGTCTGGGGGAGCAGGCCTCATCCCGGTACCCCACGTCCTCCGCCGGCCAATGCCAAAGAGGGACCCAGCAGCTCCAGACTGTGTGGCCAGTGCTGGACTCCTCGTGGACACGGCTGCCCGGCGAAGACACTGCCAGAGTGTGACAGAAAGAGCTCCGGACACGAGTCTCCCGCGCTCCTCCCTGTCCCGGCTCACGCAGAGGCCGCCAGCTGTCTGAGCCCAGAGAGCTAATTCTCCTCTTTCTCCCCAAAAACACGCGCGTGCTCACCAAGCATACCCCAACGGGCATCTCTCGTGCTGCCCTTGCCATCGCTGAACACGAGCTCAGGGCCACATCTCTCGGTCAGACAGTGCCAGGTCCCCGTCCTGCCCTATGACCTGGGCCACCCACGGCCGCTGGAACGCACCCACCCCTGCCAGGCTCTGGGATCCGGCGACCCGCCTGTGCCCCTCTCTTCCTCAGTCCTCTCAGACACCTGGGGCTGCTCCTTTCTCATCACTCCCCGCCATGCTCATGGACGAAGCCCGCATGAGTCTCCCTGCATCCCGAGCTGGGCCTCCCCGCCCCGCGCTGTCAGCTCCCTTCTCTGGCCCTGCCAAGTCTTTGTACTTCCTGTGCCTCCTGCCTGAGAGGGAGGGGCTTGGCCTCTCCCCGGTGCCCACCTGAAAACCTGGCCCTCAGAGGGCAACTCCATAAGCATTTGCTAACCAACCGCCGGCTGGGGCTGGATGACGCCTTCTCACTGGGTTCGCTGTTCTGCCCTCAGACTCTAGGGTGGCGCAAGGCCCAGAGAACTGCCCGTCAGATACTCGTGGAATAAAAGCTAAAGGAAGTTAAGGCAAGACAGCCAAAAGATCCCCAAGACCGGAATCACCCTGCACAGAATGTCTCAGGCCCTGCTCCGGGGCCGGGGGGTCTGGGCCTGGGCAGGAAGCAAGACAACCAGGTAGGCGACTCTGAGCGGCCCAACTAAAATGGCCAAAATAGCTGCACGGGCATCTCTGACACATGTGAATCGCTCTCAGCCAGAACCCTGCAGCTGAGGACGTCAAGCTGGCTCCGCGAGCAATTATGAAGGATGACAGTTTTCATGACCCAAACTCCTGCTCTTTTTAAGTAAGATCTTTACAGTGAGCACGTATTAACGTCTGTAACTATAATGAGAATTTTTCATTAAAACAACTCTTTCTATATAGTTTCCAAAGAGAACAATGTTCTTTAAATGGAGAACTGCTGAAAGTAAGATGGAAATTTCCAAGAACTGCAAAGGTAATTTTCTGAATTCCCCACTAGGCAAACCCCCCAGACCATCACCACATACACACAGACTCCTGTGAGCAAGCGCCTCATCCCCTTCCTGCTGCAGTTTCCAACTTAGGAAGGGTGACTCTATTACACTGCTTACAATTTGCCTTTCTGGCCTGGGAAAGAGGCCTGAAAACCATTTCAGGAAGCAGCCGAACTGGAGCAAGTAAGGGCTTCCAGCAGAGGGGCAGGTACAATCCGACAAACACAGAAAAGAAAACGCCCAAACTGGGCTTCGTTCTCACAGCCAGATGGGTAAAGGAGAAGTGAGAACTGTCACCCCTTCCTCGGCTTCTCCCCAGCCCGACCCCCCCAGGCTTACCTGCCAGGCTGGGCCCGGGCGTGCACAGGGTCCCCGTGGCCCGCCTCTCACCTGCACAGGAGGCCTGTGCGCACAGCTCCTGACCCTCCTGCAGGCCCGGTCAGAGACGGGCGCACGCAGCAACTTCCCCAATGACACCGCTACTCTGTCACTTCATCCTCCAGCCACCAGGGCTGTCGCTGCTCCCCCAGGTACATGGAGGTCAACTAAGGCTCCACAAAGCCAGTAGAACTCACTCACCGCGTAGACCTGGGATTTAACTGCACTCTAGAGAGTAGTTCCTATTGTCATCTGCCTGTGTCATGTGACTTCGTAAAGTTACCCTCTGGCATGTCTTTTCTGTACAGCTAGTAGCACTCAGAAGAGGGAGATGCGGTACACACTTTTAGAAACAATGATTTGGCACCATGGTTCCCAAACATCAGAACAAATACTGATCTCTGAGAAGCCGATTATGAAATTAAAAGCAAAAAACAGTACAATTACAATTTCTTAAAGCTAAACAGTTTTCAAAATTAAAGGATTATCTTTTA
>PVIC010006340.1:0-54611 GCA_004025085.1 Thryonomys swinderianus
ATCTATCTATCTTTTGAGACAGGGTCTCACTTTGTAGTTTGGGCTGGCCCTGAGCTCACAATGTAGTGCAGGCAAATCTCCAACTCAGTAATCCTCCTGCCTCTGCCTCCTGAGTTCTGGAATTACAGGCATGAGCCACCATGCCTGGCATTGTGGTATGTAGTACTGATTGCCAGTAGGCATGCGTCACCATGCCCAGTACTGCATGTGATATTGGGGATCGAACCAGGGACCTTGCGGTTGCTAAGCAGGGGCTGCAACCACTGAGTTAAATCTCCAGCCCTCCCTTAGCTAATTTTTAGAAATTTTTTTGCTTGATTCTCAAGTTTTAACATGATATGACCGAGTGTAATTTTCTTGGTAATTATCCTTGCTTTAGTTAGTAGAAATTCTTGTATCTGGAAAATTCTTAATTAGGATTTCTGAAATAGTCCATATAGTTCTTGCTTTTCCCCTTCTTGAATTCTAGCTACAAATATGTTATACCTTCTTTCCATGACTCAACTATAATTTGATTTATTAATTTTATTTGTGATTTTGGCCCATAATTTCAATGTGATTCTTTGTAATAGACATACTCTGAAGAAATTCTGCATCTTTTTGTCATATTATTTTTGTACACATTAATCATGATACCATTCCCTTCTGTTATTTCTGTGAATTGGCTAATGACTCAAGAAGAAAATATAATAACAAGTACAAAGAAATTCTCACTAAACCCCCTCTTGTTATTTCTTTTACTGGTACCAGGGATCAAAATCATGACCTTGTGTCTGCAAAGCAAGAGTGGTGCCACTGAGCTAAATCTCCATCCCTAAACTTCTATTTTCATAAGAAATAAGATTCTTAAGTTTTAATTACCTTGCTATTCTTCAGTGCTCTAAAATAATGTGTGTGTGTGTGTGTGTGTGTGCGTGTGTGTGTGCGTGTGTTCTTTCCAGCTCAACTTTGTAGTTGTTATCAGGAAGACAAATAATTTAAGATAAGCTGTTTTGAAAAAACACATTTCATGGTTCACAGGTAGTATTTAACGAGTATTTTGAGTGAGTTAAGT
Organism: Thryonomys swinderianus; assembly: GCA_004025085.1. NCBI lineage: Eukaryota > Metazoa > Chordata > Mammalia > Rodentia > Thryonomyidae > Thryonomys > Thryonomys swinderianus. The sequence goes on from PVIC010006340.1 coordinate 1,055, forward strand.
ACTGTACTAAATTCTAAGTTTGTGCTAAGCATGGAAACATTCTCACCGCTGTGCAAGTGCTGCCACTGCATTGGTTTGATCTTACATTCCAGGCACCAGAGGCCTCACTCACTTCACCTCATTTCTCAGCTCTACAAATGCAAAATTTATCCTCGAGATTTTTGTAACTGTGATAACACACACAGAAAGACAATCGACTTTCCTAAAGGTACACAGGCTCCTAGAGAACAGATTAAGGATTATAGAAGATAACTGCTAAAATTGGATATAGTACATAGTGTTTTGGGTGGAAAATACGGTTAGGATTAGGATAGTTTAAGAAAACCATGTACAATGATACTAAAACTCAGATAAGAGTATTGTGAATTTTTAGAGCAATGATATTCATTCTTTTTTTTTCTTTAGTTTTTTGAGATAGGGTCTCCCATTGTAGTTCAGGCTGGCCTTGAATTCCCTATGCAGCCAAGCCTGAGCTTGAACTCCCAGCAATCCTCCTGTCTCTGCCTCCTGAGTGCTGGGATTACAGCCGTGAGCCACCATGCCCAGCATTGTAGTGTGTGGTACTGGGAATCAAACTCAGAACATTGCTATAGTGAAGCAGGCCCTGGATCCATTGAGCTAAATCTCTGGCCTCCAACAAAGTCAATCCTTATGTAGCCTAGGTCTAACGCTCTCCATGACCTGAAAGAGTAGTAATTTTTTTATGTTACATAACTTTACTATTTCTCCTTGTAATTTTTTATTTCATTCTCACCAATCTGCCTTAAACTTGAATTAACAGATGACACTTAAATTCTGTCCTTCATCTAATGAGCCTACTTATGAAATCAAAGTATTGGTGTACTTTAAAAAATCATAGCAGATGCAGCACTGATCTCTACAAAGTTGATAATAAAGATACTTGCAGTCAGCATATGAAGAAAAGGTCTATGATATTCTCTCTGCCAGAGAGGGGTGTCTGTGCTTAAGAATATGGAATGATTTACAGGTGTTAATGACCTGTATTATTGTTCAAATGTTGCTCAATTAAGGCATCTGTGGAGCTATAGAAAGGTCTGTGCTGAAAACAAGTGCACCTGTTTGCAACATGTTAGATGTATTGAGGATATGGTGTAGTTATCCAAAATAGTTCTAAAAGAAGAGATTGGAAAGATTTATGTCTTTCTCTCCTATCTTTTTTTTTTCCTACATTCAGCATCTTCTTCAGGTGTGAACTAAAAACTTCTTTTTGGATCAGGCAATTCATGGAAGACCTAAGATTGAATTTAAAGCTCTGTCTTTTAAAGTGAAGGTCAGTAGTTTATCCATTATAACAGCCAACCCCAAATACTTTAGGCAATTAATTATATCTATATCTGTTTTTATAGAGTAAATGACTAAAGAAGTTACAGTCAGCAGTTTTAAGAAATACAAGTTAAAGGTGTCCTATTATTTAAAATGATATAGCATTTTGGAAAGAAATTTAAAAGCTACTATATGCAATATAAAATTAAATACAGAGTTTGAATTTTAGGCTGCAAGCCTAAAAAGATCAAAGGAAAGTCTTTACAGTACTTTGGAATTTTGTATAATAATTTCCAGAGGGTCATTTACTCTTATAATTTAGTCTGACTTATTTTGGCTTTAGCTCCATTAAACATATGCAGTAAAAAAAAAAGAGAGAGCTCTTAAAATTTTTAGCAGCAATTTATTACTAAAAAAGAAAGGTGTTTGAAAAAGTTCATCTAATATAGTCCTAATAGCTTTCAAATCTTCTGTCTTTTTAAGTCTGATTGAAGAAGCTTCTGTGAAGTATCTTATGTTTTAACTCTTTCCTCTGTTCAGTGAAAGAGCCTTACCTTAGACCTTAAAGTGTCACTCAAATACAGTCACCCCTAGTGTGACAGCCACCATTGTTATAGCTTAGCTAGGCAAGTGGAGTGTTGTCATAGCTCTCTTTTCTTCTTTAATATCTTTTTAAATGATTGAGTTTTACTGATGTGAATTCCTCTGATTAGTGGATACTTGACTACATAAATCAGAGACTCATAACTAATGTCACTCCTCTTTTCTCTTCCTCTATATTTCTTAAAGCTTTCCTTTTTCGCCATTTTTCCTTCCTCCTTCTCTTCTCACCTCCCTCATCCTTACCTGCTCTCTTTTATCTCTCCCTCCTCTCTGTAATAGAAACTTTATTGGAAAGATAAATAAACTTTTTTTTTTTTTTAGAATCATAGACTCTATCTTGAAAAGGCTAAAGTACTTGGCTGGGAGGCATTTTTTGTTCTGTGTCTGTTTTCCTACGCTTGTGAACTTCCTGGTGGGAATTACCAGCCACTCTGGTCTCCATAGGTAGAAAATAAGAGAGTGGCACTGAGATATCTTCCATGTTTGACCTTATTATAACTCTGGAATTTTGATAATTATTATTTTAAAGATAAATCATACAGAGAATTATTCTTCTCCACTGAACATTACCCCAGAAAACTGGTAAAATGCTCACTTTCACTTGACCCATAAGTTCCAGTAATTTCCAAATGTTTTTAGCAGTGCTGACTCACTCCCACCCCGAGAAAGCAAGTGGATACATTCGTGATGCAAGGCCACGTGGGGTCCTGGGTTATAAATGTCGTGAAGTTAGGTCCTGCAAGTGCTGGAGAGTCTGAGCAGTGTGTTCCCCTGCTGTGGGTGTCAGTGAGGCATCCTTACTACTTATTTGTTCTCTCTGATGCCCCTTGTCAAAACTATAGAAAATGTATTACTACTAAGTACTTAGAATACCTGTAACATAAAATAAAATAAAATGCATAAACAATGCTTTTGTATCCATCTTTGTATAGTGATGACAACCCTTATGACCTTTACAAATTTACATGTTTCTGAAACTTGTCAGTCTTGAAATCATTATGACTCAAAAGTGCATTGAGTTTTCAACACCTTGAAAACACTCATGACATAGAATTGGGTTTGATTAAATAATCACATGTGAGTCTTCTACTTTGAAAACATATTTTAGGGGCTTCCCCTACTTATCAACATACTGAATGAAATCGTTATACCTTAAATAGTTCACCATTAAGATTTGCTATAGGAGGGAAACCTATTTCCCCAAGGTAAGCCCAGAGAAGGTCAGCAACTCCAAGGAGAAACAACAGACAGATAGACAGCCATGCCAGCACTGAGAAAAGCCAACAGTTCCCATAAACTGTAAAACTGCCATGGGTTTTTACTTTGACAATGACCTGTTGTGCAAGATAGGATAGAATTAAAGAAGGATCCCAGCATAGTACCTGCTCTATTTGACAAGGTTTAATTAGGATCCATTGGGGAAGAGGCTAATTGTTTAAGACAGAGGTACAGTTCAACTATGTAACAACTACACCTTAGAATTTCTGGTGGCCCCCATCACAGTTATCCAGTGGGAAATGACAAGTGATGGTTGTGGAAAAGACTCATGGTAGCATAGATCCCCCCTGAGAAATCTAAGTTCAGGCCAGGAAGGACACGGAAGCCCCACCCTATGTGAAGGGAAGCCTGGCCAGTCATGTGTGGGATTCAAAGGGATTGTTTTTGCAAGTGCTGGCATTAAGTCCAGAGGGCTGCTTGAAATCACCCCCACCTATCCGACTTACTGAATCCAGCATATGCTTCAGCAGTTTCTTGGCTTTCCCCATCTACCAATGTGAGCAGTGATACCCTTTGGCTTGTATTCTGAACACACCCTAAACACTAAAGATAGATGGGCCTCTGGAGCAGGGGAGGAACTCACAAAACCAGGAGCTGCAATTTCAATTTCACAGATTGATATCAGGTTGTTTAACATTTTTATATCTTCTTCATTCAGCTTTGGAAGTTCATATGTGTCTTGGAATCTATCCATTTCTTGTAGATTTTCCATCTTTTTGGAGTACAAATGTTCAAAATATGTGTTTATTATCCATTGGACTTCCACTGGATCAGTGGCTATTTCCCTATTTTCATTCCTAATAGCATGACATGAGTCTTTTCCTTCCTTTGTTTGATAAGGTTGGCTAAGGGTCTGTCAGTTTTATTTATCCTTTCAAAAAACCAACTCTTTGATTCATTGATTCTTTGTATCATTCTCTTTGTTTCCATTGCATTAATTTCTGCACTGATCCTTATAATTTCCTCTTTTGTATGAGCTTTGGGTTTGCCTTGCTCCTCTTTTTGTAATAGTTTGAGGTTCATCATTAGATTATTTATTTGAGTTTGCTCTATTTTCCAGGTGTAGGCATTGACTGCTATGAATTTCCCTTGTACAATTGCTTTTACTGTGTCCCATAAATTACTATATGTTGTATTGGGGTTATCATTGTTTAATTGCTTCTTTAATTTCTTTTGTGGTCCAACATAGTGTTTTCAATTTCCATGTGTTTGTGAGGATCTTGGAATTTCTTTTGCTATTGAGCTCCAGTTTCAAGGCATGATGGTCTGATAGAATACAGGGGATAACTTCAATTCCTTTGTGTTTACTTAAACCTGTTCTATGAACTAGGATGTGATCTATTTTGGAGAATGATCCATGAGCAGCTGAGAAGAACATATATTCTGACTTTGTAGGGTGAAATACTCTGTAGGTATCTATTAAACCCATTTGTTCAAAAGTTTGGTGTAGCTCAAGTATTTCCTTAGTGATTCTTTGTCCAGTTGATCTGTCAATTTGTGACAGTGGAGTATTGAACTCCCTTACTACTATTGTACTAGTGGTTACCTGGATTTTCATGTCCATTAATGTTTGTTTTATATAGTTATGTGTATTAGAGTTTGGTGATAAAGAAGATGGGGGGATTAAAAATAAAATGGAGTATTACTCTGCCATAAAGAACAACAAGTTTCATTCATTTATGTGCAAATAGATACACCTTGAGGACACACTAATAAGTGAAATAAATAGATCAAAGATATGTAAATACCATATCTTTTCTCTGGTATGAGACCCTGTAGATGTAAATGAGTTCTAGAATGTATGGAAATGTTGTGAAATAGGAAATATTTAAAGGGAGTATGGTAGAGGAAAGTAATGAGGGGAAAGAATAAATATGATTTGGAAAGTAAAAGAAAGAACATGTATATAGAGGATGGGTGGTCGTGGGTGGGTAGGGATGTGGGTAAAAATGAGAATTAATTTGTGTCATATACTGGTACAAATTCCCCAATGTTGAGTGTGATTGTGAGATGTATAAAATGTACCAATAAAGAATTCAGTTAAAAAGAAAAACAGGAGGTGCAAACCTGGGCAGAGAATATCATGTCTTGCTATGATCAGAGAAACACAGAAACTGGAGCTGCTTGAGTGACTACAGCTCTAAGGCGGAAATTGTTGGCTGACTGTGTTCAGCGGGAAAGATAATACAGTCTAGCATTTACACACAAACGACAATTGCAGAAACATTAAGTAAGGACTAACTATCCAAAATATTGCAGAATGTGGAAAAAAATCACTCATTCAAAAAAATTGAATTTTTGGATTCTTTTTCTTTCTTCCTTGGTTGCTTTCGTTTCATTTCATTTCATTTTTATTTATTTATTTTTTGAGACAGGGTCTCGCTTTCTAGTTCAGGCTGGCCCTGAGCTCACTATATAGCCCAGGCAAGCCTCGAGCTCAGCAATCCTCCTGTCTCTGCCTCTCAAGTGCAGGGATTACAGGTGTGCCACCATGTCTGGCAGTTTTCATTTTATTTTTTAAAGGCATTTTGGATTTTTCCTTTATTTCCTTTTTGTTCTTTTTTCATTGTTTGTTCTTTTTTCATTGTTTGTTCTTTAGTGGTATTTTTTTTAATCTAATTCTGCTCATGTTTTCTTTAATAGTGCACTTTTGTACTTTTTCTTACTTTTTCCTCTTCTTTCTTTTTCTTTATTTTTCAAATTTATTCCTTTCATTTTCCTGTTTCCAACCTACTACAACTCTAGTAGTACAGTGGACCCTTGGTTTATGATCTCAATTTGTTCACAAGGGCTGGTTGTGACTCAGGTTATTCCTCTACACCACCTTCAAACTCTCTCTCCTATATACAGGTGGATTTCAGTTTCCTTAGAGAAACATGGGCCCAGGATTTCTCAATTAATTCCACATAGGAAATTATGTTTAATCTTCCTTCCACAACTCTTTAAGGCTTATATCTCCATCTGAGACCATCTAGAAGCACAAGCAGCCAACATTTTGGTCATAATTGAAAACTTTGTTCATAATTTAAAATTTAAATTATTTGTATGTTAGGCCATTTATAACTTAAGGGTCCACTGTATTACTATTGTTTAATTATTCTTCAGTTACTTAGTTAATTCTTTGTTGTTACTGTTTAATTATATCTATTATATACTTAGTAATTATTTACTATATATCAAAATTGTTTGTGACTATATTATAAATATAGATTTCATTTTTTAGGGTTGGGGAATACAATAGTAACTTTGTTGTAGTTCTTATAGCATGTCAATATATAGTCTATTTTTAACTGTATTGTTGTTGCTGATTTATTATTATTGTCAGGGGGTATAATTGTTGCTACTAATTCATTTTTACTGTATGCCTAGATCTTTTCTTGTGTGTGTGTGTTATTTTAGGAGAACTGCGTGCTGAGCCAATTAAATTGAATCCTCTTCCTCAATTAACAAAAATGGTTGGCTCTTGGTGCAGAGCCACAGGCCTACACTTAGGCATTCCCAGAGTGCGTCACTGAGTAGCAGACCCTTATTAAAGAGATCTTAGTACTGCAACAGATTCTTTCCACAAGAATCAAGTTGCATTATGTATATAGGGGCAAGTGGTGGTAGGGTGGGTAGGGTAAGCGGAAAAATGAGAATCAAATTGTGTCATATATGGATACAAATTCTCAGTGAGGAGTGTATATATAAGGTACCAATAAAAAGTACCAATAAAAAAAGAAAAATCAAATTGCAAATCTTAGCTCAAGAAAAAGCAAAAAAATAATAAATTACAGGAGAAATGTGAGTAAGACAAGGCTAAAAGTGATTTAAAAATATCCAATTCTGAAGCTGATCCATGGGAATCATTGGGGAGAAAATAAAAAATATTAAACAAGAGAATTATGCAAAATGATAAAAAAAACAAAACTAAAACCCACTCCATATTAAAAAAAAATGTTTGGAGAGGCCAAACATGAGATAGCTAAAAAGATAATTAAAATTATAAACAAAACCATTAGTGAGCTTATAGAAGACAGTAATAAAAAGCTAGCTGAACTATAAATAACAAGACAAAACATGGATAGTCACATTAGTAAATAGTCATAACACATGACATTGTATCAAACAAGTTCAAGAGATAAAAATTCTTTTGAAAGTATGAGCTAAAGTGACTAATATAGGACAGAGTGTTTTGGAAATGAACCAATATGGAGCTAGAATATAGGGCTGAAGTAGGTGACCATCTACTTAGAGATATTCAAAGAGATCATGAGTAAGGATCCAACAGCTGCTAAGTGACACAAACAAGACTAAATCAAGAGTAACTGGAAATACAGAAAGCTAAATTGATAGAACAAACATCATAAAAATCTCTTTACAGAAATGATAGCAGAAAATATTCCAAGTATAAGAAAAGAAGCCAAGATATAGGTAAGAAAGGCATATATGACAAGTAGCTTCAGTCAGAAAAAAAAAAAAAAAGCCATAATACCTCAGGGTCAAAATTCCAGAAACTCAAAACAAGAACAAAATCTTAAAAGCTGTCACAGAAAAGCAACACATCATTTATTAAGGTACATCAATTATAATAACAACAGACTACTCAACACAAACCTTTAAGACCAGGAGAGCTTGGAATGAAATATTTCAAACTGTAAAACACACCCAAAAACTTCCTGCAAAAGTACCTTCAAAACTGATGGAGAAATAAGGTGTTTCCAAGACAAATAGCACATTAAGAAATACATGACCACCAAACCATTGCTCCAGAAAATTCTCAGGGTTATCCTCAAAAGATAAAATGAAGTTAATAATGTCAAAAAAATTTAACAAAGCCGGGCGTGGTGGCTCACGCCTGTAATCCCAGCACTCGGGAGGCAGAGACAGGAGGATTGCTGAGTTCGAGGCTTGCCTGGGCTACATAGTGAGCTCGGAGCCAGCCTGAACTACAAAGTGAGACCCTGTCTCAAAAAAAAAAAATTAACAAAATATATGAGATAGGTGAACAGTTAAGTGGGAGAGAAAAAATAATCAGCAACAGGAAAATATGCAGCAACAGGGACACATTAATACCTTTCAGTAATAACTCATAATTTGAATGATCTTAACTCCCCAATAAAAAAGTATATTAGTAAATTGTACCAAAAATTAAACTCAACAGTATACTACATACAAAAACATATTTAAACCAAAAAGATATTTATAAACTGAAAATCAAAAGATGGGCAAAAATATTCCATAGTACAGGAACTCCAAGACAAGTAGGAGTACCTATCTTATTTTCAAATAAAATGGATTTCAGGCCAAAACTAATCTGAAGAGGCAAAGAAGGTCACTACACATTGGTTAAAAGAACAGTCAACAGGAAGATGTGACAGTTATAAAGATACATGCACTGAAGATCAGCATACCAAACTTCATGAAACAGAACATTACTGGGATGTAAAGGATCAGATAACCACCAGCACAATTATAGTGCAAGACCTCACTAACTCACTGTCATAAATAGATAGAATAGGTTAAGGAAATCAACAAGTATATTAAAATTGAGCCAAACTTTCAAACAAATGAACTTAACAGATACCTATAGAGTGTTCCACCTGACAATAGAATACACATTCTTCTCATAAGCTCTTGGAACTTTCTCCAAAATAGACCACAAACTTGCTCTAAAGCATGCTCAAGTAAATACAACAGAATTAAAATTACACCAGGCATATAACCAGATAGTACAATGAACTGAGAAAATAATGGCAAAAGAAACAATAGAAATTATGCATACACAAGGAAATTAAACACACTCTTGAAAGGTCAACAGGTAACAGAAGAAATCAAACAAGAAATTAGATACTTCTTAGAATCAAATGATAGAGATAGTACGACATTCTATGGAACACAGAGAAACTAGCGTTAGGAGGAAATTTTTAGTTGTGAATTCCTGCATCAGAATAACACTGGATCCAAATAAATAACCTACTGATGAACCTCAAGTTTCTAGAAAAACAAAAACAATGTAAATCCAAAGCTAGTCAAGCAAGGAAATTATAAAGATCACAGATGGGAATTGTACCTAAAAACAGTATAATGAATCAATGAATTGAAAATTAATTCTACAAAAGAATAGAGTAGATGAATTCGTATTCAGTATTAGCAAAGAGGAACAGAAAGACCATAATAATACAACTAGAAAGAAAAAGGCAACATTAGAATAGATACTGCCAAAATCTAAAAGATTACTAGTAACTACTTTGAAAACATATATTCCAAAGATTTGGGGTATCTAGAAGAAATAGTTTTCTAGATACATATGAATTACCAAAACTGAACCAAGAAACCACTAAAAATCTTGAAAAACCCAGTAACTGGCAATGAAATTAAAGCTGTAATGAAAAGCACTGGAACCAAAGCTGAGGTTCTTATGGATTCATGATGGTATTCTACATTAACTTCAGAGAAGATCTAATGCTAATACTCCTCCAACTTTTTATTGAAATTGAAAGGCAAGGAGTGCTCAAACAGTCTTTCCTGGAAGCTAATATTATGCAGATTCCAAAAGTAGACCAGGGGGTCAACTAAAAAGAAAATCAAGAGGCCAATTTCTCTTTTTTAAATTGAATTCTTTATTGGTACATTTTATATACACCTCAACATCACACAACATTGGGGATTTTGTACCAGTATATGACACAATTAATTCTCATTTTTACCCACATCCCTACCCACCCACACCTCCCCACCCCCTAAATACATGCTCTTTTATTTTTCTTTCAGAATCATATTTATTCCTTCCCCTCATTACATTCCCACACCAAATTTCCTTTGGAAATTTCCCACTCTACAAAAACTGTCATACTTTCTAGAGCTCATTTATATCTACAGATGCTCATATCAAAGAGAAGATCCGGAATTTGCCTATCTGTGATCTGTTTATTTCATTTATTAGTATGTCCTCAAGGTGTATCCATTTGCACATAAATGAATGAATCTTGTCATTCTTTAATGACAGAATAATACTCCATTTATTAAAAAAAATCTCTATCAAATGAGGCCAATCTTGTTAATGAACCTAAATAGTAAATACAAAATCATCAAAAATATACTACCAATTAGAATATAACAAATCATCAAAATTTTTAGACATTATGATCAAGGAGACTTCATCCAAGGATGCAAGAATTATTCAACATGCAAATTAATAAATGGAATACATCACATAAACAGAAGCAAGTAGAAAAATTATATGATCATCTCAGTATATGCAGAAAATCTTTGTTGAAGTCCAACATGTCCTCATGATAAAAAACTAATGAAGAAAAATATTTATAGAAGGATTTTATTGCAATCTGATAAAAGCCGTTCATCACCAACCTACTGCCAACGTTATATAAGTGGGGAAAACCTGAAAGTTTTCCCTCTAAAACAAAGAATGAGACAAAGATGTCCAGTATTACCATAGCCAGAGAAATTTGACAAAAGAAAGAAAGAAGAGAAATATGTTTAGGAAAGGAAAAAGTCCAATTGTCATTATTTTCAGATAATCTGATCCTTTGCATAGAGGACTCAAAAAATCCCACAAAAGAAGTCTTGGCAAATCAGCACATGTCAACATAAAAAATCAACACAAAAAAATCAGTAGCATTCTTGTACTTCATTAATGAACTCACCAAGAATGAAAGTAGGAAGACAATATTATTCTCAATATTATCAAGAAAAATTAGTTATATACAAATTTACCTAATTAAGGAAGTGAAAGACTTCTACAATGAAAACTACATTAAAAGAGCATTAAATACAACACTGGAAAATGGAAAATTGTCCTATAGTCCTGGATAATGGCCAATATCCAAAACTGACATGGAGAATTAATGCAATGCCAATCAAAATACCAATAGTATTTCTCATAGAACTATAGAAAACTATTCTAACACTGACATGGAAGCAACAGAGACCCAGAATAACGAAAGCAATTCTGGATAACAAGAGCAAAGGTGAAGAAGGCATAATAATCACAGTTTTATAGTTATACTGCAGACCTCCAGTGGAAAAAAAAACAGCATGGCAGAAAAAGAGGCATGTGGATCAGGGGAGTGGATTATAAAGTACAGAAAAATATCTCAGGCACATTGTGCTATCTAAGCTTTGACAAGAGCCCAAAGACATGTGCTGGGAGAAGCCTTTATTAACAAATGCTGTTGAGAAAATTCACAATAAACATGCAAAAATTGAATTTAGACTTCTCTTTGTTACAAAATAGTGAACAAATATCAAGACACATAAAAGATCTAAATAAGAAAATAGAAACATTTAATCTGCTGGAAGGAAAAATAGATAAAACTCATGAAAACATGAGCATAGACAAGGATTTTCTCAAGATAACCCCAAGGGAATAGAAAATAACATCAAGAATGACCAATTGCTATGATAGCAACAACAAGTTTCTGCTGAGGAAAGGAAACAACTAACAGAGTGAAGAGACAACCCACAGAAAGGACTAATATCTGGAGTATATAAGGAACTAAAACAAAACAAAACAAAAATACTAGACATTCCAGACAAAAGTTATCCAATCAAAATAGTCAACTTAAGTGTATTGGCAATTGTCAGAAGAAAATAGTATATAACCTGTAGTCCAGAATAAAATTATGTGCACTTTATAGCTAATTTTTTTTTTTTTGAGACAGGGTCTCGCTTTGTAGTTCAGGCTGGCTCTGAGCTCACTATGTAGCCTAGGCAGGCTTCGAACTCAGCAATCCTCCTGCCTCTGCCTCCGAGTGCTGGGATTACAGGCGTGAGCCACCACGCCCGGCTTTATAGCTAATTTGTATTTTGCTAGAAGAGGCAAAGTGGTGAGGGAATAACTGCTGGTGTAGGAGACTGTTATGGATTATATCTAGATGTTCCCCTAAAGTCCCACACTTTCACAGATCGGGGTTTGGGATTGACTGAATTACAGGTGTGTGATATTGGATTAGTTCATTGATTTAGCACAGTTCTGCACATGAGTGATGGGTTTACTGAAGAATGAACACCCACATGGATATGGGTGGCACCAGCCTTAGGCTAACAGCCAAAATAGAATAAAAAGGAAAAGAAGAAAGAAGTCATGCTGCTTCCTGCCTGTCACACCATGAAGTCTTTCTTCCACACCATTCTGCCTTGGAGCCAGGTGATCATGAACAGAAAGCTCTACAAACTTGAGCCAAAACAAACCTTTCCTCCTTTAATTTGCTAGTGTGAGATATTTTGCCCAAGCAACAAAAAGTAACTAAGATAGAAAGGAATGAAAAAAAAATTACTGGAGTCTATCCATGATACACCACAGCAATTGCTATTTAGCACACAAATCATGGAGTTGATCTCTGGTACAAGTTCTCAATATTGAGCATAATCGTGATGTGTATATATAATGTGCCAATAAAGGTCAAACAGAAAAAAACATAGTAATGGGGATAGATGAAACTGGATAGACTCATTTTATGATGAAATTGAGATACTTTCTTCTCTGCTACTTACACCATTTTAGAGAACTAAAAAGCTAAACTTGAGGGAATAGAAAAAGTATTAAAGCTTTAAGGAGGAATATGTAAATATTAAATAGAAATTTATTGGAATAGTACTATTAGTGGAATAGGAAAAGATGTTCTGATTGCAAGTATTTTTAAAGAATTATTTGAGGCTGTGGCTCATGAGTTGAAGAGTGTTCATCATGATTTCCCACCTTCTTTCAAAAACATGCTGTATGACCGAAGGTGCAGAGTAAGAAGATAATTTCCTTTAACCCAGGCTAAAGTTTTGGTGTGGCACAAAGAAACAAAGAACGAGGAATGGAATTAAATTTGCGTGAAAAGATGGAATTATGAAAAGTGATGGTATACTTAAGCTGGATAAGTAAGAATGTGAGGATTTCAAAGAATAAGAAACAGAACAGAGAGTATAAATGACAAGGTTTATAACATTATAAGAAGTGGGGAAAAATAGATTATAGAACCATGTGAAGGAAAGACATCATCATCGCACCCAGAATCCTGAGCTCTGGGATGAATAATCTACGTAGTCATTGAAATGATTACAGAAAGAACATGAAAAGCACCAGGAAAAAACTGCTGGAGAAAGCCTTCTAGGAAAGGCAAGTGACACAAGGCAACAAAGGATTGGTAACATTCGGTACATTTTGGTAGGTCCGATATTAGTGTCTTTTTTGGGTGGGGGGTATTTGTCTGCAAGTATCAATGAAAGTTGTGACAACCACATTCAGCACCTTCAAGCTCAAGAAGACGAATGGAGAGAAAACACAAGGGGTCAGAGGTGAAACACTGCTGTGAAGAGTTGGGTCTTCCCTTCCTTCCGGGAAGGCTTTGCACTGCCTAAGAGGCTCACATCTGAAGAGGCTTCCTTCATGGTGTAGTTTTCATTGAAAGCCAGCATATTCACTATAGTAATATTCCACCAGCTGGAAGTAAAATGTCTCAAGGAGCCCCATTTTCTAACTGAAAAAAATTGCACCATAAGAATTTAGTAGGATTTAAGACTAAGGTGTTTTGTTGATGATGGGCCAGAAGTTCTACATGCCTCAGAATGAAAGGACTTCAGATGTTGAGTTAGATGGAAATATGAACTAGAGGTATCTTTGAGGATTAGTTTGGGATATGAGGAATGCCCTTCAGAAATTATGACTCAAATGAGTTTGCATAGTGTTCAGGCATCAGTATTTTTCAAAAAGCTCCTAATAATTCTTGTATGCCTCCAGTGAGTGAGAACCACTTTATAAAATACTTTATCTATATGAAGTTATTTAAATAATTGTTATTAATCCCAGTAAACCTTGCATTAAATTCATAATAGACGGCATACCCAATGTTATATATTATAAAATAATGTGAATAAATCACTTTAGGACACAAACAGTTCTCTCCCCCTGACGGTCAATGTCAATTGTCTAAAATTAACACCATTTTCACCCAATAACTAAATGTTCATTCATTGGAAATATCAAATGAAATATGTACCCACTTAGACCTTGAGTACATGGAGTTAATTTGACATTGTATACTTATAAATTATAAAGATTGACCAGAACCATTTTTGAACAAGCATACACTGGTGTCATTAACTGATTCTGCAAATATTTGGAGACTCATTTGGAGTAAAATAAATATTTTAGTTTAATTTTAGGTTTAATAGCTATTGCCTGTATAGGAGTCTTTGGAAATGTGTATCTGTCCACAATTAGCATTTCAGTAGCCGCTGTAATTTACATTTAAGGTTTTCAGTTAATTTATGGCACTAGGTATTCTAAATTCAGCTGTAAGTGTTTCTGTCCCTGCAGTGACATACTTCCCTGTCTGCCAATAAAACCCCACAAATTACCTGTGTTGAGGCATGTTGTTAAACAAGATTATTTGCTGTTTGAATATTATATTTCCACTGTTATCATTAATGATAAAATAACAATTTATTTTCAGGTTAAGACAAACCGATTTTAGTTTCCTATAGTAATGTACAATAACAAAACAAAAGTTATGCCGCAACTTAAAGTTTACCTCTACAAATCTTTTCCACAATTTTTGAGGAATTTATCTCAGGTCTACTTTTTTTTTTTTCTTTTTTGCTTTTGAGACAGGGTCTCGCTTTGTAGTTCAGGCTGGCCCTGAGCTCACTATGGTGCCCAGGCAAGCCGCCGCGAACTCAGCAATCCTCCTGCCTCTGCCTCCTGAGTGCTGGGATTACAGGCGTGAGCCACCACGTCCGGCATTGTCATATGCAGTGTTGATTGTTGGTGGGCGTGTCTTCACGCCTAGCATTCTATGTGGTTACCAGAGATCGAACTCAGGACCTTGCGCTTGCGAGGCAGGCACCGGAACCACTGAGCTAACCCTCCGGCCCCTCAGGTCTACTTTAATGCCTTCCCCAATTATCATGAGGCTGAGCATTATCCATTAGAAATAAGTGTATTGAAGATACTGCATATTTTACTCATAGCCTCTTCCTCTTTTATTATTAGATTAAGCACAGAATGTAAGACATCTAAATGCAGGATATCAGGAAAATATCTTCTAAAATACAATAATTTGGATTTGTTCCTATTCAAGACATGTTGAAAATGCCATATATTGTACACTGATTTCTTCATTCTGCAAATCACTCCCAAATTTTCAGAAAATGAAAGACTAGATCAGTAATCACCACATGCATACTTCACTTTAGTATTTCATTCAGCTTTGATAGAAGATTATAATTGGAGATATTATAAAAGGGCACCACCACAATTGTACTCAGTGGGCCATGTGTAATATTTTCAAGTACATCAGCTCTGTGGGCACTTTGAAATTTGCACTTATTAGATGAAGAATAAATATTAAACTAGATTCTTCTGGTCATCCAATCAAGTGAATTTTTAGGAGCTCTAATTTGCAAGGAACTGTATTAAATGCATAGTTTAGTGATAAGCATTATTCTTAAACTATGTTCTTGAGAGGAACAGAGGTAAATAGATCTTGCTAATAAAGGCATTTTTTCCTTAAATTCAGAAAATATTTAAGTTAGTGCTTAGCATTTTGTCAATTTTATTTTTCTCCTGATAGTTTTTCTTAAATGCTTAAGACTTGCTACTATTTATCTTTGTAGTTTAAGTAAAATAGTTTTAAAATCATGACTTATTTAAGTTTGGTGTATTTATATTTTATATAGAACACCATTATAATTATTGACTTTCCTGTCATGCAAGCAAGTTTGGGCAGCAGTGTAACTTGAGATGTCTTGGAAACATCTGTAATTAATTCATCCAGGCTGCTAACAATCAACAGCTTTGGCAGTTGTCTAACTCACAAACATCTCATTATAATCATGTGCTTTGAAAGAGTTAATGTAGCAGTTAAGGAAAAGTGGAAATAGTCTGCATCCTAGGAGGCGTTGATTTATTTTATTTTATTTTATTTTTTACTTACATTCTCCATTTTCTAGGAAAATGAAGCAAAAGTTTCTATTTTTAATGTCAATCACTTCCTACAATTGCATCTTATCATCCATAAACTTTTCAGTTATAAGAATGTGTAAGAACATGTTTTAATTTTGTCAGAAAACATTTACTTATTATTTTTTAGTAATAGCGGTACTTACTGTGTGTTTTGCGTTTGGTATGATGTTTCACTTGCTTTGACTCTTTCAGACCTCAGTATAACCCACTGGAAAAATGTGTTTTATTTTTCCCTTTTTCAGAAGGGGAGATCGATTCATAAAGTAATGTGAACTCATTCTAGTCAGCTAATGTACAACAGACCAGAGATTTGAACCCATAAAGTTTCACTGCAGACTAAGACTTCGTGATAGTCAAGCTATATTAATACCATTATTTAACTAGTCAAGAGAATTATGCTATTTAGTGTGTCCTAAGTTGCAGATAACACCCTAACCTAAATTAGTGAAAATAATAAAAAAGAATTTACTAGTTCACATAATTAAATATATTACAAATAGCATTTGCTTCAACGGAAGTTTGACTTATTGGTTCAGTGACATCACTAAGAAACCAGTTTCCTTATGTCTCAATGCTGTTTTCCCGAGATGGCCTCCAGCAACATCAGAGGAAAATTCCCCTTTTTTCACATTTAGCAAGAAAAAGATGTTTTGATCTCAGTATTTCTTTCAAAAGTCTTGAGATGAACTCTGAATAAATTAGGCTTAGTTGCTGGCCCTACCTAAATCAGTCATAGGTCAGAAACATGAAACAGCTTGTTCACTAATGCTGGATCATGTACGCGTCCTTGGAATGGAAGAACGACTTTCCGGTGAAGGAGGAAATGCGCACTCTTGAGGGCAACCTACAAATGTGAACAGAACACGTGACTTGCATTTTAAATGTTTGTGTTACAAAAGCCATGTACTAGGAGCTATACACATATCATACATATAATCTTTTTTTTTTTTTAAGACAGGGTCTTAAAAACTAAAAGTTCAGGCTGGCTCTGAGCTCACTATGTAGCCTAGGTAGGCTTCGAACTCAGCAATGCTCCTGTCTCTGCCTCCCGAGTGCTGGGATGACAGGTGTGAGCCACCACGCCCGGCACTGTGGTACGTGGTATTGATTGTTAGTGGGTGTGAGTCTCCACACCCAGCATTGTATGTAGTTACCGGGGATCAAACCCAGGACTTTGCGCTTGTGAGGCAGGCGCCGGAACCACTGAGCTAACCCTCTGGCCCATACATATAATCTTATATTTCATCTGGGTATCTCTATTCTCTAGGACTTTTATCATTGAACTTTGGAAAGTGCGATATGAAATGATCTTTTAGGGAGATGGGGATGATTTTATACAAAAATCATCTAGCCAGTTTTCCATATAATATTAACCACTATTGAAACCAGGATTTATCAGAAGATTTGATTTGGGGGCATTTGAATATAGTGGAAATTTTTTTTTCAAATGGTACAAACTGATGTTACCTATTGTTATATGAATAATTTTTAAAAAATGATTTTATTGGTACATTTTATATATACATTATGATCACATTCAACATTGAGAGTCTATACCAGTACATGACACATACTGATTCTCACTTTTTCCATTCCCCTGCCCTTCCCACAATCCCCAACCCCTATATGCATAAGCTTTATTTCTTTTTTTATTATAAAAGTTTTTTTCCTTCTTTACTTTTCTCTACTCTGTTTTACCTTTTTCCTTTTCTTTGCTACCATTTTTGCCTCTTTTTTTTAATGCTCTTTTGGGAAATAAGTGTTTCTCTGTGATATGAAGCTACAGTCTGACAGATTTCAATACCAGGATCATACTGGGAGCTTGTGATGTGCAGGATGGAATTCTTGTCCAAAGAGAATACTCTTTGTGTCACATTTTCCTCTGCTAAGAAAGAAGTATCATAAGAAAAATCCACCTCTGGATTTGCATGTCAAATCTAAGCCATTTACAAAGTACAGTAACAAACGTGGAAGGAGAAAGAGAAAAAAGAGAAATGAATTCTTCGGTACTACTGCAGTTCATGGTGTCCACGAAATCATGGCTCACCCTTCTCCTTGTTCTGATGTCTGACATAAACAGTCTTGTTGAATCCAGAGTTTGTGAAAGAGAAAATGACCTTCCTATAATTATATAGAATGGCTATATTCCTGTTTGATGTTTCTATTTGGAATCAGTTTTGGTGATCTATTTTAATTAACTAGTGTTTTGTAGATTTGTAAAACAAGAAATAAACATACTTGTTTTGAGTATGCATGTGAATCATTGGAGTTTTAAAAATTTCCCATCTGCTTGAATGTATAAAGATATAATAAAGGCATAAAATCTAAAATCTCCAAGTAGTTTATATGTTTTGATACAACAGTTGATAAAAATGTATTTCATTTAAAACTTTTTACCTTCCTGTTTAAAAAAAAGCATTTGAATTATGGTGGTTTTAGAATTACTGAAAAATTGGAGGGATAATACGGAGTTCCTATATACATCATACCCACTTTATATTAATATACTTAATAAACCAATATTAATATGTTAAGTAAATTCTATGCTTTCTACAGATATTCATTTTCTTAAACCTTCTATTGTATTACTGATAAATATCTCAGACTTATTATTAAATAGAATAATTATTCAGATACTAAACAGTGAGTTTTCCCAATTGTCATCTCACATTAATGTATTACATTTGTTATAATTAGCAAGTCATTGTTAATTCCATATTAAAGTCCATACTATTCTGATTTCTTCAGTTTTCTTTTCATGTCCTTTTCTTGTTTCAGGATCCCTTCTGTGATACTACATAATATTTAGCCATCAGGTCTTCTTAGGTTCTATTTGATTTTGAGTTTCTCAGACTTTTCTTGCTTTTAATGACCCTGACTGATTTGATCCTGATTCACGAGGTGTTGGTAGATGTCTTTCATTTGAGATTTGTCTGATGTTTTTATCATGATTGGCTTGGTTCTCAGAATTTGAGGAAGAAGACCACAGAGGTGAAATGTTCCCTTTATCACATCATACAGTGATGATGTCAGCACTAATCATTTGGTTGCAGTCGTATTTGGTGCTTATCAGGTTTCTGTTCTAAGGTTACTCTTATTCCCCTCCCTTTTCTTACTGTGCTTTTTGGAAAAATTATCACTATGTACAGCTTGTATTTAAGAATGACGAATCCTGATCCATCCCCTTAGGTCCAGAGTATTGGTATAAATTTCATGCAGTTCTATAGTTAGTTGTCTCTTTTCCTTATTTACTTTTATGTAACTATTCATAGTTTTAAAAATGCCATTAGTTATGGTAGCATTCACTTGTCTGAAAATGGGGACATGCAGCATAATAGTCCAGTATTCAGTAGCTGAGCTAGTTTTAACAGAAAATCTAATATTCAAGGAGGATCTGACTTTTTCTTTGGATAATGCTGCCTGTCATATTTGTATTTCTTGTGCTTGACAGCACTTCTTGGTGATCATGGAATGCAAAAGTTCATTATGTGACAAGTAAAGTAGAGAATTTTGTATTTATTTTGTTTCTTGCCAAGCATTTATTAATAGTGTAATGACAGCAGCAATAGCTCTTTTAGATTCACCAAGTGAACTAGGAAATATGATAATTATTTGACACATATGTTGCCTCAACTAACTGTTAGGATGTCTCTGGATCTAAACTTGTTATGTTCACTTTACGAAATAGATTGACTTCAGAATTTTGTCAAAATTAAAACGTGATTGGTTTCAGTCATGAGTGACTGGAAGGATTTCTGCATGGGCTATGAGCACAGGCTGATGCAGAATGACTACTGGGATTCTTTCCTTGGATTTTCTTTTTAGTTCTTGGATTCTTGGACATCATCTGTTTGACTTTTAAATAAATAACTCTGCCTCTGCTTGTGATTATTGTTTGGTGATTCTTGATATATACTTTACCCCTTCAGTTACCAATCTCATGCTGAGAATTTAGACCTTTCTTTCCACTGCCTTCAAAGTATCTCAACAGACACTTCAAAATCAGTATATTAAAAATAACTCATATTTTATTACATATATAGTAATGCCTAGAATGATTTACTTTGAGTTAAACTTTTCTGATTTGAGAGCAGATTCTATTACACGTTACCCATTAGACTTAGGGAAAGTGATTCAATCAGATAAAACATTCCCCCCACACACACACTAAGACAAACACCAGTTGTGCCATCTTCACTCAGATGACAAAAATTGTCTACCCTCTCAATATTGGTTGTTACTGTTCATATAATTTGAGTAATAGTTAGCACCATTTTGTCACTCAAACTTTGAATTTAACATTCGGCACCAGTAACTCTCTGGTGCATCCTTCTCCAGTGCTGTAAGTTCTGCCATCTAAGTGTTTTCCTTTCTTTTTCTTTCTCTCTTCTCTATCTTTGCTTCTGTTCTCCTAGTGTAGGCCTTCTTTCTGTAACTTAAGTAGTTTGCAGCTGGGACTCCTGCATTTGATCATATTATTCTTTAATCAATATTCAACATTATTTCTGGGCTTATGTTCGTAATATGCAGATATGACTTTCTCCTCTATTTTAAATGATAGCTCTACGTTATTTTTAAGAGTTGAAATCCAAACTATTTAGCACGATCTGTGACAACTTCCTAAATTATCCAAAATAAATTACTAGCTCTAAGCATCATAGATGCCCCCAAAATGCTCTGATCATGCTTTTTTTTGTTTTTTGTTTTGTAGTTCAGGCTGGCCCTAACCTCACTAGGTAGCCCAGGCAAGCCTGGAACTCAGCAATCCTCCTGCCTCTGCCTCCCGAGTGCTGGGATTACAGGTGTGAGCCACCACACCTGGCACCTTGATCATACTACAGATTTTTCTTCCTAACATTTCATGTTCCTTTGCATCTCTTCATGGAATCATTCAAGCACCCATCCTGCAAAAAGCTAATGCAAACTCACCTCTCAACCATCACTTCCAAAGCCATTCGAAACAGCTACAATTTTAAGATCAGTACCACAAATTTCGCATTCTGATGTCCTACACCCTTGACATTTCCTTGCATTTGTTTACTCATAATTCTCTTTTCCCCACCATATTATACACTGCTTGAGGGCATTGGTCTAGCATTTATTTTTACATCTATTGTTAGATCCTACAAAAGTGTGTATTAGGTTATAGGTCTCTCAGAAACTAGTGTAATTTAATAAATTGTTGACCGAATGATGGGTTATCATTTTCTCACACTTCCTTCTATTCATATTAATATATAAGATCCCAGCCATTCTCAAACCCTCATGCTTTGCTAGGCAGAGAAAGCTGTCTTTGCATACTCAGAGCATTCTGGATGATTGCTGTACCGGAGCCTGTTTATATGGGTGATACCTAACACTACCCTTGGACCCTTCTGTAAAGCAGCCCTACAAACATCATTTGGAACACTCTGTTTATCTCAGTCTACCAAGTTTTGTTTCTAAACTAGCTTCCACCTTTAGAAAAAGCTCCACCTAAGATCATGGTGAGCTCATTTTTCAGAAATGTATTTTGGAAAGTAAACTTGCCTAGGAGTTTTCCTTCATTTGATATAAAATTCAAAAATAAGTTTAAATTTGGTGTGCAAAAACCAGCAAATATGCCCAATGTCTTCTTAATTTAGCCTGCCACCAGGTACACCAAGATGCAATTACCCATTTATTAAGAAATAAAATGAAGACACAACACATTTAATTTTAATTGCTTCTGATGCTCACCATATTGTCACTTTTTACTGGCTCGCTGTGACTGCCCAGCCAGAATTTCTCTCTCATGCAAACAACAGAACTAAATTGAATTACATAAAAAGAAGCTACACACTGACTCTCAGCAGTATGTTTTGACAAAACATTTTGTCTCCTTAAATGATTTCAGATGCTACAGTCAAAAGCCTTGACTGCAAATAATGGGTTCATAAAACCTATCTTTAAAATTTTACCTGACAGTAATGCCGTGCAAATATCTGCACTTCTGGTTCACCTTCTCCACTTGTTTACATCAGGATTTTAATGGAGTGGCTGTCACAGAACAACAGCTAAAGGCCACTGCTTGATAAGTTGCTATAAAAACACAGTGCTTAAAATGAGAATTTCCTTCTTAAATTCAGCCATCATAAAAGGTGATGGTGGTAGCGGTTAGAAAAAAATGTTGAAGAAACATGTTTTCTTAGAGGACCTCAATAAAATTCTCAGAGTTAACTGACATTCTAAATAGCAATGACTTTCAGATTCTGACTTGTGAGTTGTTAAAGCAGCACGTGACAAAAGTCCTGCACCCAGTAGGTCTTCAACAAATGTACCACATGATTACAGATACACCCTTATAAAATCTAAGTTTTGCTCTGGCACATTCTGTCAAATAAAGGCATGATCATGTTTCCATAGTGAAATTGCATTAGTATTATAAAATCAACTATTATAATGTGTCTATGCAAGTTTTGTTTCTTTTATCTTAAATCTTTGCTAGGAGGAAACCATAAGACCTTAATAATAAGCTGAAAATTTATTTAGTGCTTACCACATGGTTGGCAGGTACTAACCATTTCACATAGGTTATCTCATTTAATCCTCTTATTAGTCTGGTAAATTCAATATTATCAAAAATCTGAAAATCTATTTCTCAATTTTTTGTCATTTTATTAAAATGTTATTTGTTATAATGTCATAATAGTGTGGTAATATATGTGAATCATTCTTTGGCTTCCAAGAATTGCTGTTTTTCTTTTCAACACCATGTTTGGATGTGGGGCCTTATTTTTCATTGGGAACATATTTGTGTGTCTGAAGCTTTCTTCTAAAAAGTTCTGCAAATTTTTAAAATATCACATCCTTAGCTTCAGTTTTAACAAGGTGAATTCTACACCTGCTTTGGTTTGGTTTTTCAGTTCTGTGAAATAAACAGCAACGGTGTTAACATTATCTACTTTTTAAGAACTTAAAATAGTCTATCATTTTAAAATATGGAGCACCAAATAGTCACTATCATAGTAAGAATTTGAGAATGCCAAAAAGTAACCCCAGATTCTCATACATTTTGTCAAGATTCAACCCTACACTTCCATCTTATTTTCTACCTTCAAAATGATCGTGCTAACTCCTAATCATTTCTGTCTGTGTTTTTCTTCCACATTTTTTTCCAAAGAGAATTTTCTTTACAAGAACTCTCAGAATGGTGTCAAACATGAATTGATTCTAGTGACATTCTCTTTCTTGGCAGACTCTTTCAACACTATTAGAGAACTTTTGTAGTTTTGAAGATTATTTTAATTCTCTTTTGCTCTAAATAAATTCTCTGTCTTGTACTCTCTTGATCATTTTATTTCATCACAACCTATAATTTGAAAAGAGGAAAGAAATTAGATTTTGGCCTGCAATGAGATGATATTTCAGAGATTATGGCATCCCTTGTGATATTAAGGACTTGCTCTATTGAAGAAAAAATGACAATCCATTTTCATCAGTCTTGTTTCATACTATTGCGTTATGGATGTTTTCCAAGTCTAGATTATGGTTACAGAACTCCTAGCAGCAACATCTTTGAATCAGATGAGGTCATGCATCCAAAGTAGTGTATGGTCATAGAAAACATCTGTGAATCACCACGTGAAAACCTTGAATCTTAGGTTAAAGCAGCCAAAGAAATGCAGCCCTGAAACTATTTAGCTGTTTGGAATGAATCGTTTCTTCACCACAGGAGAAACTTCAGAAATACTGAATTTAACATTCATGTGGGAGTGCCTGTTGACTGTCTTGACTAGGAAAATGATATAAAAACTCTCATACTTAGGCTGTTTTTCTAGATAATGATTTAGTGAACCAGAGGGCTAAATTGTACAGCTAAATTTCTACCCACATGGAAAGCTCAGGAGGTAAATAAAGAGGGAAGTCTAATTGATTATTCTGTCCATTTCCTCTGAATTCATATTTGAGACACAGACATGATCAGTTTTATGGCTAGGCTAGAATACAAACGGGACACAAACAAAATTCCAGTTCTATCTCCCTGTCTGGTTTTAGGAGCTCTTTCCGGTTTCACTCTTATGTGCCCCAGGCCAGCTGGTCTCACTGTAAACAAGTCCATTAGGATCATGAGATTGAGCACTGAGCATTGACCACGGAAGTGTGTTCCATACCTCATGTTCTTTAACCTTGAGCAAATTATGCTGCTGCTTTTAACTTCAGTTTGATGATCAGTATAAAGAGAATAATAATTACAGCAATGCCTGATTCATGAGCGCTTCTCTCGGCAAATAATTCGGTTTGCAAACAAAACCGTTAGCAAATTCTGCATTGGGTTACATGTAAGACTGTGGCCATCATTCCTACACAGATGAAAATTTACCACCTTCTCCTAAATCACAAAACATAGTTCGTAAACTGAGATATTATGTATTTATACATAGGATAATTTAAGAAACTGAATGTACTAGTTCCTAGAACACATTTAATTCAACACACAGAAAATAATCAGCAGTAAATATTGCAGTAAAGGCTACCTGCAAGGCTGGCAAATATGTATAAGTAAGAGTGAAAATGGATGGTTTTTTGATTTGTAGTTTAGTTCTTAGAAATCAGTAATGTAAATGTTCTTGCTTGGTGTGCATGAGTACCCACAGTCTATGTCAAGGCCTGCAAAAGATATAATAAAATGAAATAAAGTATTACATTTTTTTTTTTGAGACAGGGTCTCGCTTTGTAGTTCAGGCTGGCTCTGAGCTCACTATGTAGTCCAGGCAAGTCTTGAACTCAGCAATCCTCCTGTCTCTGCCTCCCGAGTGTTGGGATTACAGGCGTGCGCCACCACGCCCAGCAATTGCTGGTGGGCGTGAGTCTCCACACCCAGCATTGTATGTGGTTTCCGGGGATCGAACTCAGGACCTTGCACTTGTGAGGCAGGCGCCAGAACCACTGAGCTAACCCTCCGGCCCAAAGTATTACATTTTTAAGTAAAGATTTACTGAATTATAAAATATATTCAGGCCGGGCGTGGTGGCTTACGCCTGTAATCCCAGCACTCAGGAGGCAGAGACAGGAGGATTGCTGAGTTCCAGGCTTGCCTGGGCTACATAGTGAGCTCAGGGCCAGCCTGAAATACAAAGCCAGACCCTGTTTTTAAAAAAAAAAAAAATATACACACACACACACACACACACACATTCAGGCAAGTGAATCACATGTGTTACATTTCTTTTCTTAGAATTGATGTATTTTTGTAACCAAGCATCTAGGAACAAGAAAAAGCACCTAAGTGAGATTTCTCTTTTTCTGTAATTTGAAAAAAAGTACCTTGAATTACTTTACATAATTGTCAGGCAGTTAAAGTCATTCTATTTGTCTTTGTACTCATGATTTCTAGTGTAAAATCACTGTGGTCAGGAAATACAATCTAATGATTTAGCCCTTTTAAATTTTTGAGATTGTTTAATGACCCAGCAGAAAATTATTTTTAAAAGAATGAATATCTTTTATTCATTGTGTTCAAAATTGTATGTATCAGTGAAGTTGAGATTGATAATCCTGTTCACATCTTTTATATCTTTACTGAATTTTCAGCCCTATTATGCACTTAGATGTGTTTCTACCCCACTCTGAATGTGAACTTCCTGTTTCTACCCTTGGTTCAGTCAGTGTTTGCCTTATACATTTTGAAAGGATATTATTGGATACATCCATTTTTTTTTTTTTTTTCCTGAGACAGGATCTCACTTTGTAGTTCAGGCTGACCCTGAGTTCACTATATACCTCAGGCAAGGCAAGCCTCAAACTCAGCAATCTTCCTGCCTCTGCCTACGGAGTGCTGGGATTCCAGGCATGAGCCACCACACTTGGCCCTGTGGTATATGATACTGATTACTGGTGGGCATGAATCACCATACCCAGTATTGTTATATGTGGTTATAGGGATCAAATCAGGTACCTTGTGCTTGTGAGGCAGGCGCCGGAACCACTGAGCTAAATCTCTGGCCCTGGTTACATCCAAATTTAAAAGTACATTATCTTGGTGAATTATCTTCTTTTCTTTATATTAAATATTTCTCTTTATTCATAATACTTCTGATCATAAATATTTTTCTATAGTGTACTACTACATTATCATGATTGCTTTTAGTTTACATGAAATAATGAATCTTTGTATTCTTCTAACCTTTATGTCCTCAGGAAAGGTTAATCTTTATGTTTGAGTTTTGCTTTTTTCATCCAATTGAAAAAATATTAGTTTTTTAATGGAATCATTTAGTTTATTTACATTTAGTTACTGCTATATGTGGGTTTATACCTATCATTTCCTATTTTTCCTAATCTATTCTTTATTCCTTTATTCTCTTTAAAACTTTAATCATGTATTATTCCATTCCCAAAGTTTTAGTTTGTTAGGAATGTATTCTTTTTTAAATTCTTGAGTAGTTATTAAGGAATTCAAATACATACCTTTGATGTTTTAGCTTGTAATATAAATAATACCTCACCACTTCCTAGACACTATTCAAGCCTTTGGGATTCTTAAAAAAATTTTTCTCTTGTACTTGGTAGGTCAACTATTTCTGCATTAAAAAAAAAATCTCAGTGGGGTGTGGCAATAGTAAGCACTTCCTTCTCAAGGTCTTCTGGTTGGCTGGGGTAGTTCTGCTGATTTCAGCATGGCTGGCTCATCTGTCTACATTTTGACCAGGAGCTGGCTGAACTAGGATGAGGAGAGCTGAGATGCTAAGAGCTTGAATGTGCTGGCTCCAGTCTGCCCCACAGGTCTGCTCTGAGGTGCCACCGGCTCAGGAGACAGTCTTCTTGTGGTTTGCCAGAAGTACAAATGGGTGTTGATATATTAAGTATTTTCTCCAATATACCATAGTATAGAACATACTAACATGTTATACTTAAGGCAAATCACAACATGAGCCAATGTATAGGAGTAGGGGGAATTTATGGGAGAAACTGCAAAGGCTCAAGGTTAAAAGGTGAAAATTAAATGGTGAAGAAGTCAACCAATAATTCAACTTGCCCCCCCCCCCCGTTCTGTCTGACTCATTTTAAAGAAAATTTCTAGGCATGGACGGACCCTTGTGTGACAACCAGTGATGTATCTGACTTCTTGTATTTTTTCCACTGATGAATCATGGTGGAATATGAGGGTTTGAAGTGCTAAGGCTGTTAAAATTCAGCTCAAGAGCCGGGTGTGGTGGCTCACGCCTGTAATCCCAGCACTCGGGAGGCAGAGACAGGAGGATTGCTCAGTTCGAGGCTTGCCTGGGCTACATAGTGAGCTCAGAGCCAGCCTGAACTACAATGTGAGACCCTGTCTCAAAAAAAAAAAAAAAATCAGCTCAAGAGTATTTTTTTTTTTTTTGAGACAGGGTCTCGCTTTGTAGTTCAGGCTGGCTCTGAGCTCACTATGTAGTACAGGCAAGCCTCGAATTCAGCAATCCTCCTGTCTCTGCCTCCCAAGTGCTGGGATTACAGGTGTGAGCCACAACACCCGGCAATTTTGGCTAAATTTTATTTATTGGAGATGTCTTTGTAGAGTGAGTTACAGAATTATATGGTATGCTTCATTTTTATAACTTACTGGAAATTCCTTATATCTGAATAATATTCCCAACTCCTCTTTCTGGAGTGCTTTGAGTCTTCAAAAAGTAGTCAGTTTAATTTGAGATATTAAAGGAAGAGAATTTAGCAGCAGTAAAAAGAAAAGAAGTCCTGAAACATTAGGGCTTAAAGTAGGAGTGTTTGGGAAGAAAGAAAAGCAGCTAAAGAATGCTAGCTACAAGGGAACAGAAGTGTGAAGTCTGTGGCCTGGTTAAGTTTGCTTCAAGTTGCAGAAGAGACACAGTAAGCCTGCTAGATATTTGGCTCTTTGAGTTGTCCTGACTGTTCTGCTGATAAGAGACATTCATGTTTTCTTTACAGCCAACCTATGCAGTTAAAGTATTTCAATATTCTTTATACATCATTTCTGAAACATTTATGGGAAATCACATTTTTGTAAATCAAATTAAATTTTCTTTGGCTTCAATTAAAATATCAAAGATGTTCATTTTCTATTTCTGATAGATTTTAATTGGTGGCAATTCTTACCACTTTAAAGTTCTCTGATTCTCCCTCTCTCCACTAGATGTTAATAATATATAAAGTAGCACTTAAAAACCACTGAAAGGATGGGTTGCTTTTTAAAAGAGGGGTAAGGACACTTTTTTCTCTTCCATCAAGGGCTTCTGAAGATGGGGTCAAACAAAGATTGCATTATGAATAGTAAGTTTATGTTTTTAAAATGTATTAGAGAAGAAAACACAAGATAGCCAATGAATTGGCTTGTTATAATTATTAAAGGAGTTATTAATTTTTACTTCATTACACATAACCCTAAAATAATATTGCATCAATAAAAAGTAAAGGAGTGAAGAATAAATCTGTAAATCTCAGAGATAAATGAGGAAGAAAATTGATCAAAATGTTGATCAGGTTAGAAGAGACTCTATTAGGAATAGAGAAAACAAAATGAGTTGAAAGTAGGAAGAAAAGACTGGAGACCAGGGATTTGAAATTTTGAAATAGCAGCTCCGTGGAGACCAGATCACTGTAATGGTCAACTAAAAAGTAAGATCATGTCAGATCTAGGGGTTATTAAATTTCATTTGTGTCAGCATCATTCACAAACATGTCCTTATTTGAACCTGCTCCGCACTGTTTAGGTAATCTTCAGCCAAAACGATGCAGAGGGAAATAGAAGGACAACTTCTGAGACCACAACAGTGAACAATCGGAGGTGACTTAGAATGAAGCCCATTGGTCCTAAGCATGGAGCTTTTAGGGATCATGTTAACGAACTGTAGTAAATAGTTTTTGTCATGAACATACTTTGAGATTTGATATTATTTTTCCTTAGGGAAACCTATTGTGCCCTTTCTGTACTTTATCTTTCTCAGATCTTTTCCAGTCATTGATCAATGTGAGGGAGAAAGGTCTTGTTTCCTACTAGACTACTATTTCCCTAAACATGGGTCTTGAGCTATTAAATATCAATTTTATGAGTTACAATAAAAAATCTCAAAAGTATGTGGAATAGAAAATGTCTGAGAGGATCATTGTTAGTGGTGGCTCATACTGTTTTGTAAACACTTTGCTCTAGGTATTTCACATGTGTTTGTGGATATTGTGCATTCCAAAACATTTCTGATTGTGAGTTCTATTCGTTGGCTAGGGCTCCTGAGATAAGCATCAGAAACTGGTGGTAAGCTTCAGAGCTGTGTTGTCTGGTAGATCTGGGAACTTGAAGTCTGCAGTCAAGGTATTGGTGTGGTTGGTTCCTATCTAGGGATGTGAGGGAGAGCAGTCCCCTTCCCACCCTGGTATGCTTTTCTGGCCTCTCTCCTTTCTTGTGATTTAGGCAATGTGGCCTTCTCCCTGTGTGTGTGTCTCTGTGGATCCAAGTTTCCCTTTTTGTTCTAAAAAGCACATCTCCCATATTCAATTAAGGCCTTCCTTCATTATGTCATTGTAACTGAGGCATTTTTAAGGTCCGATTTTCCAAATGAGGTCACATCCCAGATACCAGGAGTTAGAACGTCAACATCTTTTCGGAGTATCTAGTTCTACCCGTAACATGGAGACACGTAGTCAAAGACTTTGAAAGCTTCTGCACAGGCATTCCTTGTCCATGCAAGCTTTGACCCCTAAAACCAAGCTATTCAAAATGGGCAAAATTGCATATTGATTTGAAAGTGCAATATGGTGTACAGTACTGATTTGAGGTAGTCTTCTCTGACCCTAACAACCACAAGGAAATAATTTGTATGATTCTAATTATACTGCTTTTTATTTGGGTAGCTGACATACATCTTTCAAGGTGTTTAGAAAGTTAATAAGAAGGCAAAATAATGATTTTAAGGTTTTGTTTATGTTTACATAATCTTGCCTTTTATTGGTTCTTAAGGACAATAGACAACACTCCTGAAATGGTTTAGTAATGTATTAAAATACATTATCAGAGTATAAGATTTTGTTAATCATAACAGAATCCATAATAGTGAGTTTCTGGTGGCGGATATATAGACGTCAGGTATTTACAGTTAGCTGCACGTATTTATTCCGTAGTTTTTAATCACGGCACTGTCCGCGGTCGTCAGGTTTCTGACAACCATCTGTGCCGTTGTCACTCACTCCATACCGTCGAGCTGAAATTAAAATATTGACAAGAATAATTTTTTTCCACGGAAAGTGGAAAAGTTAATAGAGGCGGTGAAACTAGATTGGTTTTTACGTGCACTGCCTCGGACAATGCTCTGACGAGTTTTAACTCACTTCCTCACGTCAGACAGCGGTGCAGGGAAATAAAATCAAAGGAAATATTTGAGCAGAGTGTAGCCTTAGTTTCTTCTAATGGTCTTAAAATATTTCTGAAGAGAAAAATAGGTGCAGAAAATTATGGAAGTCTGTTAGCATATCTCTCCTATCTTATTGTTCCTATATATAAAGAATAGTGCTAATAAAGATAACATTTTATTATGCCCTTTTACAAATATATAACAACAATAGCAGCAATAAATCACACAAAATAAAAGCAAACATTTTAACAGAAAAGAGGAAAGTTTCAAAGTGTGTTAAAATATATCAGTTCCAAATTCATTTTTTTTTTTTTCCTGGTACCAGAGGTTGAATTCAGACCTTGTGCTTTTGAGGCAAGCGTGGTGCCACTGAGCTAAATCCCAGCCCTGCAAATTCATTATGAAACTGTTAATAAACTTGACATGTTCTTTACTGAGAAGAATTAAATGCAATTATGAAATACTCCTTTTGCCTAGCGAAACCTCTTATGTCAGATCAAAACTCACCTGCTTAGGTTTTCAGACTTCCTTGGGTGGTTCATTATTATACTGAGCACTTGATTTCCTATCCCTGAAGACTACAAGACAGTAACTCTGTCACTAAATGGTTCAGGTTTATTACCCCAAAACATAAAGCCATGTCACCAGAGAAGTAGGGAACTCATATATTTATAATTTCTTTCATTAAAAAATTGCATTTATATAATCAGCAGATAAAATATTAAGGTGCTAAAATGGATTGTGCTGAGGGGAGGCCCCGGCCAGAACGATGAAGAGTAAGAGTTAAGGTGGGTGGTTAGTAGACAGAAACAGTTTTAGTCAGGGGAGCCACAAACAGAAAGAAGCAAAACACTGAAATAGTTTGCTTTACGGTTATCCTCAAGGTGTGGGGGGTTGTTTCTCATGTCTGATTCACAAATGCCTATTATAGATAATGCCTTTTGACCAAGATTCCTGGGTGGCTCAGAGACCTCACTCACATGCCGGGCTCCCCTTTCCAAGTCTTATCCCTGGCCCCAACTCTTCCTGCACTATGCAGGATGTACTTTTATGGCTCCTTGTAATTGTCATCCCCCCATCAGACTTTTCTCATCTTTCCTCAAATGAAGTATTAATTCTTCAATACCCAGCTCTAAACTCACGTCCCCCTGCAAAGTTTCATTACGAGTGGCTCCCAGCCACCACCCAGAAGTAGTCACTGGATGCTTTTCTGATGCTACCCCTCTTATAGTATTTGGCACATTGAATTAAATAGTTAATGAGTATCTTTCCCAAGTGGATAATATGGTATATAAATACAAAGACTGTGGCTTAGTCTTTGTAGTTCTTGGAGTGCTGGAGCTAAGGATGTATCAGTCCATGACAAAAAAATTATTGTCTTCATGGGTGTTGCATTAGAGTAGTCACAGTAGCATACCTTAGCTCCAGTAGAAGCTTGTCAGGGTAATGACAGCTGTCCACAGATTAGTCACTCCTTCTAAGTCTGTTCTGCTCAGTTTATGAAACATTTTCATAAACAGTACTAGCGGCAACCATTACCACCAGCCTCAACAAGATAAACACCAAGAATTTTTCTTAATGTGTTCTTTTCCATTACTCTTCTCTTACTGCTAGATGTATGTGAACTCATTGGGAAGGTTTGTTTCAAACGTGTAACAATAGTTTTTCTGCCACTGAGCTTTTAAAGGCATCTCCACATCTGCAGCTTCTTTTTTTCTTTATTGAATTCTTTATTGGTACAATTTATATACATCTCACAATCACACGTAACATTGGGGAATTGATCTGGTATTTGCCTATCTGTAATATATTGATTTCACTCAGTGTGTCCTCCAGGTGTATCCATTTGCACGTAAATGAATCAATCTTGTCATTCTTTATGGCAGAATAATACTCCATCATATATAGAGATATAGATATATCTATATCTATCTATCTATCTATCTATCTATCATCTATCTATCTATCTATCTATCTATCTATACACACACAGATATATATAAAAACCACATCTTCTTTATCCACTCTCCAGTTGATGGGCATTTGGGTTGTTTCAAAGACTGGCTATCACAAACTGAGCTGCTATGAACAAGGGTGTACATCTGACTTTCCAATGTGATTTTTAAAATTCTTTTGGGTATATTCCTAGCAGGGGTTAGCAGGGTCAAATGGGACCCCTAGTCCTAGTTTCCTGAGAAATCACACAGATCTCCACAATGGTTGCACAAGTCTACAATCCCACCAACAGTGGAGAAGGGTTCCTTTCTCCCCACAGCCTCGCCAGCATTTATTGTTGGTTTATTTTGTAATAGCAGCCATTCTTTGTGGAGTGAGATGGAATCTCAGTGTTGTTTTCATTTGCATCTCTTGAATGACCAGTGATGTTGAACATTTCTTCATATGTTTCTTAGCTGCTTTGACTTCTGCCTCTGAGAAGTGTCTGTTCATTTCAGATGCTCATTTTTGAACTGGGTCTTTAAACTTGGAGAGGCTGATCTGTTTAAGTTCTTTATATATTGTAGATAATAGCCCTTTGTCTGATAAACTGCTAGGAAAGATATTTTCCCATGTTGTTGGTTGTCTTTTAGCAGTGCCAGTGAATTCTTTTGCTGTGCAAAAGCTTTTCAGTAGGATGAGATCCCATTTGTTGATTTTTTTCTGCTAGTTCTTGTGCTGTAGAGGTTTTATTCATAAAGTCTTTGCCTAAGCCAATGTCTTCAAGAGTTTTACCTAATCTGTTTTCCAGCAGGCTTATTGTTGCTGTTTTCATGTTTAAGTCTCATATCCATTGTGAGTTTAGTTTTGTGCATGGTGAAAGAGATAGGTCTAGCTTTAGCTTTTAGCAGGTTGAAGCCCAGTTTTTCCAGCACCATTTGCTAAAGAGGCTGTC
Source organism: Thryonomys swinderianus (assembly GCA_004025085.1). Classification (NCBI taxonomy): domain Eukaryota; kingdom Metazoa; phylum Chordata; class Mammalia; order Rodentia; family Thryonomyidae; genus Thryonomys; species Thryonomys swinderianus. The sequence continues at coordinate 34,380 of PVIC010006340.1, forward strand.
TTTCCTCCATTGAGGATGTTTGGCTCTTTTGTCAAAGATAAGGTGGCTTATAAGCTTATAAGCTTCCTATTTCATTGCTATGGTTGCTCCTGGCCTGGCCATCACCTGGGTTTTGCTTCTATGGTAGATCCACACAAAGTTATAGTTATTCTTTTGTAAAGCACAACACAAGTGAATACTGAAGTGCTCTGTTTGAAAAGTTCTAACAAAGCTAATGCATTTTTTTCCCCAGTAATATCATTTACTGTTTAGATTTTTATGTCAGGCTCTATGTTGAGGACTCAAAGGTGAGGCAAAGGGCACATGACCTGGTGGGAGTCAGGGAAGGGAACTTTCCTAATTGGATAGACATCATATGGTGTGATAGGTAGAAGTGGGGGCAGAGGAGAGCAGGGCTGTGGGAGGGCAGGGGGTAGTGTGGCATGGGAGGATGCTGTACAGGGGAAGTGATATCTGAAAGGGGCTCAGACTTAAAGCAGGGATTTGCCAATTCAATTGTAGACCTTTAGGGTGAGTAAAGACTATGTTCTTTTCAACAAATGAAAAAAACCCGAGCACAGAATAGGAAAAGGCTTAGTTCTATCAAGAAAGGAGCTCTGTATGATCAGATCAGATACTTGGGATGGCTGTCCAGAGAGGAGGTGGCAGGTGCTGCTGCGTTAGTTTGGTCCCTTCTTTCCGGTGAGCAGAGCCCTGGTTCACACAGGAAGCTCAGCACAATAACACTGCATCATGAAGCACGTCGCTTTTAGGAGTTAGCAGTGAAATGCAGATGCTGTTCAATACACTGAAATGCAGATGTGGCTCAAATACACTGTGTAGACAACAAGACGCGTTTTTTTTTTTTTTTTGTTTTGTTTTGTTTTTTCAGGGCAGACCTGGTCTTCTCTACTTAACTACAACTCAAGAAAATGGAGAATTTAAAAAAAAAAAAGATAAAGAAAATGGAGAATACTTTTCGAGCTACACAAAAAGGTCAGGTTCAGAATTTGGCACCTATAATGAGGCTGTTCTTTTACCAATGGATTTTACTGTGGGGCAGGTCTTAGCTGTACCCACAGTGAAATGCACAGGAGCTGTGCTTTTTTGCTGCAGACTGAACAAAAAACATGATGGTTGAGAGACTCAGTGACCTGCCTGAAGGCCTGGCGAAGGAGCAGTGCCAGAGCTCGATTTCCCATCGCACAGGTCGGTCTCCCTTCCATTGAATGTAAGCTGGTCCTATCACATAGAGGTCTTTACATATGAGAGCACAGTCCGGGAGTCTCAATGTAAAACAGAAACTGTGAGTACCCTGAGAAATATTTAAGTTAATAAATTCCTAATCACTTCAGGGTTTTTTTTTTCTGACCAATCTTGCCTTAAATTTGTACTTTTTTCTGGATTCCCAACAGTGCAAACTACTCTGAGCTTTCAGAAAAAGCATACTCTTCTTTGTTCATTTAAGTGCCTACTAGTTTGATCTGGTTGAGTCTCTCTAATCTCTGTGTAGTCAGGTTTATAACAACATTATCCACAGTGCTAGCACACTCAAAGGCACAGCTGAAGGGACTTCACTGAAGGGTGTTTTTTTTTTCTTTTTTTTTTTTTACAAATGTGTGGTTAGGATTAAGGAAATCTAACAAAGGATAATGAATCACCATGAGACTAGCCATGGTAGGAGAGATGTTAACAATGTAAATTTTAATGGTACTGGAGTCTGGAGGGAATGCTTGCATCTGTAAGTGATGAAACTTACACATAAACTGTGGTCATCAGCCCTTGGCAGTCTCAAGTATAGCATGGAGGAAGCAAGGGCCCAAATATCCAACTTCGATTTCTTCCTGCTTTCATGTAATCTCAGGGCCCCAATTTTATCAAACCCAGCAGAACGTTAGAGAATAAGATCATATATGTCAGCCTTTATGAACACAAGATGGGTCTGGAGAGGCTAATGGAGAATATCCAGGACGGACTAAGTATATAAATTTACCATTCATGCTCCTGCCCAGGATCTCTTCAGTTCTCCATTACACACTACTTTCTGGATGTGCAATTCTACAAACTGCTCTGATTTCAAAAAGTTTACCTAACACTACTGGGAGAATTATGTAAATATGAATAGTTTGGCTGAGCAGTGACTAAGGAGAGAAGGAAACATGACCTCCATCTGCAAGCAGTGGTGGGAATGGAAATGATTTCCTCTGGGAACTCAGCTGGGATTACTGTTAAATCATTTGTATACTGTTAAATGAGTTGTGTGCTGGAGGGGCAAAGAGGTCTTAGAAATGTTTGCTGGCATTCTCCCTACCTCCATCATTGTCTACAAGTATTCAAAAGGTTGAAAAAACAGCAAGAGAAGGCCCTGATTCAAGGTGATAGAACCGGATGTACTAAGGTAAAATCAGAAGAAAGGCATTAGGGATTGAAAAACAAGAAAGTGCTCGTAGCAGAAGTTAATCTTTTATTAAAATATTCTAAAGGAATAAAATATGGAGAAAGCTCTTCTTTTGCATATTTAATCTCAGTGTGAACACAGCTCTAAAAACTTACTATTGAAGATAATATTTTATGAAGACTAAATACCATATAGTTTATTTTTTTTCTTTGCATGTCTACCAACTACACTTAGGAAGATTAACAAGCTTTCCAGTTAGGATATGACTAATTGATATTTACTTTTACTATCTGAAATACAATCTTTTACTCTAAACATTTTTAAATCTCTGAAGATAAAAATTCCTTTTATGCCCCTTCAGGTAAAATGCTGAACATGTAGCTTAAAACAAACTTAACTTAATAAACATTTTATGAATAAGGGTTTTGGTTAGAGGCTTGCTTTGAAGGGATTTGTTTGAAGTACCATACAAGCTTTCTTATTAAAATTTCAAGTATATTAAGTATATATTGTGCATCTACTAAAACCTGACATTTTTCTACAATGAGACTTTTCTTTCTGTCCTGATAAGTTATTACAGACAAAAACTGCATCATACACTTCATTGTTTTTCCTGCATACTCAGCATTGTCCCTTGAGCATAAATTATAGTACATTTGGTTACAATGCTGTATAACAACAGCAAAAATACCAGTGATTATACTATCACATGTTCATTCAGCATTGTAGTGTCTTTAAATATCTTAAAATCTTATTAGAGATTTCTTTCTTTGTCGATGAAGAAACTGAGGCTAGAGAGCCTATGAAATCCACTTGAAGTTAAGGAAATAGTGGAAGAATAAAGATTCATATCTGAGAAATGGAATCTCAGTTTTCATTATTTATTAATTCAACCATAATGCCATACCTAAAGGCTGGAATAAAACGAGGTAAGAACACAATGAACCATGGATGCTAGAACATCACATTATTACCTGAATATTCCTTTCTGTGTCAGGAAATATGATGATAAAATAAATGTTTCGAGAAGATGAGTCTGATTTCTTTTTAAGATTCCAACCAGGCAGACATGGAAAAATTGTGGTTTAACTTTCTAGCTTGATGCATTGTTTATTTAATATTTATTCAGAGTTCAAAATATGCTAAGACTATAAAAATAGTTTATCTTATAATTCAATAGTTTTAAAACCCTCTTTTAGATCCTTTACCCAAATGAGATTTTCTGTGGACACTTAATATGCAAAATATATTAAGAAGTTTAAAGTACTTCTGTGATTCTGGGAAGAAAAAGTAGTTTCTGGAAGAAGTGGTGGCAGAAGGAGAAACCAACAAACCCTTTTCTCAATGGCCATTCCCCCTTATTTTACGTGTTACACCTGGCTGACAGGAACTTTTTAACCAGGGTGAGGTAATTACTATAACATACAACTGCAAAATATAAGTACCTTACCATATCAACTCCTGTTCATTTGTATACAATCGATAAAGGTTTCAGAGGATAGGGTGTTCTCAGGTTTACCAAGTCAAAGAGCCAAACTGACTAAGGCCTAGCCATTTTCAACACATGGAATTTAATATGTGACTAGCAATTCAGAAGGAGAGAAAGTAGGAAGGTCTACCATTTTTAACTACTTCAGCCCAGAAATACTTCATCACTTCTTCAGCATACATTTTGCTGGTGAGAAATAGTCATGTGGTTCTACCCTGCTGCTGTGAGAGGTTGGAAACCCAGTCATTTTGCTCCATGCTCAGGGAGAGGAAATAGATCTGGTAAACATCTTAAACACAGGGTCTGCACTACAAATGAAAATCTTTCTTAGTGAAGTGTCCCCATTTTGCAGGTGAGGAAACTAAAACAAAGTGTAATATACTCAAACAGACATGGCTGTCAAGATGAGGAACCTGAACTTGCACTTGGGCTGTCTTACCGTATCCTTTACATTCTTTAGAACAGCAAGAGCTGCAAAGGAAATGCAGATGTGAGACATGTAGCTGTGGACCGGAGAAGTAGCTATGTAATGGTGACAGGTGGCCATCAATTTAGTCTTCGCTTGGGAGCACAGGTTACTACTCAATAAATGTCAGTTATATTTTTTATTGTAGTAGGTTTCCAATAAAAGGCAACATTTTGAAAATGACTTTAAAAGAAGTGGGTCATTTGACAAATGAGAAATTAATGTGAATGGGATTTCTTCTGATGGCATAGGAAGGCTTTTAAGAAAGTACAAATGCAAACGCTAAAGAAAGGAATGGATAGAATTTGTGGAAAGGTCATGTGACTAGAGTGAAGGATATCTGACTAACTTCTTTGTTCCTTCTTCCCGTCTGGTAGACTGCTCTCTGTGGTCATTTAACTTCAACTTTCGCCAATAGTCCTTTCTTTCACTTTCTTCAAGTAGAAGCCAAATTTAAAGTTGTATGCACAATCAGCTTGGAAAGCCTAAAACATGAGTCAGGGAAGATGGGGTCTTCTGGTGTTGAACCTCACCCTTATTTTGATCTGGTGCAAAACTCTCAGATACTTCCTTACCATTAAGAAGCTAAAAAAGCACAAATCATGTAATTTTTACAGTTCCTACTAATGTTATGGGTTTTTTAAAATGTCTGTAATTTTACTATTTTACTACCTAGTAATTCCTTTTAAATGTTTCATTTGCTATCTTATTTTGGGCTCATGCTGTGTGTCAAATTAGGTTTGAGATATAAATGTTTATATTTGTATTCTATACATGCAGGTGTCATTTCCAAGTCTGAATTTAAATATTTTGATATAAACTGATCTTGTTATGCCATTAACCTTTCTCTTTACACATCTCACTGACTTTCTGTTTTGTTATAGGGTGAAGTTTTCACAGTTATATTTGGCAGTGGGATCATGCAAAATTTTAGGGTGTGAAGACATCCATAGGAAATATGAGTCAGAGTGTGTTTGCCTGACATTAATAGAAGTGATTTTAAATCAGACTCTGGCAATGATATTAAGAAATAACACTTGAGAGGTCCTGAGACTCTCTCAGTGCAAAACAAACATTAACAATAAAATTATGTGGACCTTAGCTGTAAAAAGAAATAAGTGCTGTTTCATCTATTTTCTGTAGTTAAGAAACAGAACTGTTTTATCTATTAAATTAAGCTGGGACGTGTTATAATCAACTGACTTTACAAAGGAGGTATCTATGAAAACTTCAGTCATTTTGATCTCAGCAGGGCGATACCCCCTGTGCAGTTTTATAATTCTCAATTAAAATGAGTAATTTAGTGAAACAACACGTCCCACGAGGGACGGTGCCAAGACAGAATCCTAATGTTAAAGAAATACTTTTCCTGGTAATTATTGGTGATGTTTCATAGTTACCTGTGTGTCTATCCTTTTTTTCTTTTCATTTTTAATTAGCACAATATATAAATTCAGGAACAGAATTTAAAGTAACTTTTATTATATTATTAATTGTATTTTTCTATTAAAATTATCCTATGTGGTTAGCTTATCATTTGGGCTTTACATTATTAGTAGTACATATAGTCCTAGATCCATAAGAAAAATGAATATTTTGCTTTTAATTCCATATATCCTATTAGGAATCCCGCTATTTGATTCTACCTTTTGCTTACCTTTACCCCACAAATACTAAGCTTATTTCTCCAAAGAAGCTGATACTATTTAAGTGAGGTGCCTTGGCTAAAGTTATAAAGGTTCTAAGTATTTATGATTCAAACTGAACTTTTCAAAAAGTCATTTTTCTATGCTATTCAACATTTGTGTAATCATGGTTTACATTTTGGCTGATAATATATTTATTAAAATAATAAAAAATATTTTATAAAAATAAAAACTAAACCTTTAAATTTAAAAATATTTAAAAGTACTTATTAATTTATGCTTTAGACTGGTTAAGGTTAAAGATAGATTAAATCCATCACTAGTTACTAAAAGACTTGGTGGTATTATATTTTTACCTTGCCAGCCTACCTGGAAAGTGAATTTCCTATTGTTTTTAGATGTTTTGTATCCGAATCAAAATATCTAAAGTGAAATCATTCTCTTCAGGACGAACTGATTATGAGTTTGAACACTAATACTCTAGTCTGGATTACTTTTCAGGGAATGTAGCTCAGTGGTGCCACGCCTGACTGAATTACTTTTCAGATCTTGTCTCCAAGTTGAATCCTAGGGTCCTGGACTATGGGCTACTAAGCTGGAATTCCGAACTGGAAGATTCATAGACTTGAGGGTTGTGTAGTTAGTTACCTTACCTTGTTCTTGAGGCAGAAAGGAAAGGCTTTTTGTAGCTCACACTTTTCAGAGGTTACAGTTGCTAGTTAGCTGGCTGCCAGGAAGAGTGGAATGGCAGAGGGGATCACAGAGAGAAACAGTTCCTGGCAGGCAGAAGGCAGCAAATCAGCATAGTGGTAAAGAAGCAGCGAGTTAGGACAGCAGCCCTCTTTCTGTCCCTTATATTCTATTCATGCTACACACCCTTTGGGTGGGTAGTACTCATTCATTCCGGGCCGTCTCTTTATCCGCGTGTAGAACTGTGCTAAACCAATCAGTGGGCTAATTTAGTAGTTATGTTCCCTTAATCCCAGAAACACACATTAATCCCAGTCATCACATATCCTAGATGCAGCCACATCTGAAGAGCCCATCTATGACTGTGTGAGGCTTTGGGGGAATATTTAGACAAAACTATAAAAAGATGTGTGATAGTGAAGAGGTGAGTGTGTCAAAATGGGCTTCAGTCATGGTCATCTTCAGCATATATTGCACTAAGCTTACTTTACAAAGATGAATTACAAAAAGTCACCCATTCTGGTGACTTTTAGAAAAAAAATTAGAAAAAGGCAGATTTCCTCCCAGGTTGATGTAACCTCTCTATATAACACAAAAGTTGACGAAGGGAGTATGAACTGGATTTTAGCCCCATATATTTCCCCTTGGCTGAGTACATTTCTACACAGATTGGACAGTCTTACTTTATAAGCTGTAGGTTTTGGAAAGTCTATGGATTTCATGAGGTTATTAGGACCTGGGAAAGAGAAAAAAAGTATTGTATCTATCAAATAGCTGATTTTACTCTAGGCTGATCTTTTCTCCTTTGGAGTCTCGTGAGCATGGAGTTCCATCAACTTTCCATTACTAGAGACTCATGGAGGCTACACCCTGTAGGCAGCAATTGAGCCTAATGTGGGAAACATGATATCTGGTCCAGGTAGAACTGTGCTTGTTTAAAGATGCTATCAGGGTGAGCTTCCCTCTAATACAAAGATTTGAAAGGGATCTAATTTTTTAAAAATTTACTAAAGGAATATGTCAGTGAGGAATTTTAACCATATTTCAGGACAACTCTAAGCAGAGAGTTAAGATTTCAAAACTCCTTTGGAATGAAAGTATAGCTTTAATCTCCTCTTCAGGAGCTCTGTGATGGGTAACATTCATTCTTTCATTCACTTATTTTATTGGTATGGGGATAGAACTCAGGACATTGAGCTTGCCATGTAGGCATTGTGCCACTGAGCTAAATCCCTGGGTAATCTTGACTGCCAAGTTGATTGGCATGAGGGATGTCCAGGAGATGAATGAAGCACATTTCTGGTGTATTTGTATAGATCACTGGAAGGTGGCCTTGGTGACACATCCAGGGCTGCTTAAGGAAGTGTTTCCTCCCATTCAGCCACTGAGGCATGCAGAAGCCTCTGCATCCATGGTCCAGAGGGGCCAACTACTGCGTGCATGAGTGGCAGACCTTGGTGGCATTGATGTGATGCTGACCTTTTGTAGAATGCAAAATGTGCTGAAGGCAACAGTTGTGGGTCATGGAGATATTCACCAGATTTCAGAGGAAGGTCTGGGAGGTTGGAAGTTTGGGACAAGATCAGAGTCTCTCCCAGAACCTCTGAAAGGGAATTATGTGCAGCTGTGTGAAAGAAGCTGAAACTGCAATGAAGACCCCAGGGAAGGTAGAGATGTCAGGATTGTGGAGTGTCTACAAAGGAAAGCCATACATAGGAAGCCAAACGTAAGCCAGGTAAGACATAAACCTAGTTGGTTGCAGCCAACAAGGCCACAGTGGTGGGGTTCATCCAAGCCCTTTGGAGCTCTCACAGTTCTGTCATGTACACTGGCTGCTGGACATGGAGCTTCAAGGTTTGATGTTTGTTCTGCTGGCTTTCAATCTTGCTTTGGTCTTCTTCTTCTCTAGTCAACCTTTCATTCCATTAGAAACTGGTATATTTACTCCATGCCATCATATCTTTAAAGTAAAATGTGTTTTGGATTTCAAGGGGTTCACAGCTAAGAGTTTGGATGAGTCAGGCTAATTTATAGCTCAGTGGTTCTGGCACCTGCCTATCAAGTGTGAAGTCCCTGGTTTGATTCCCCGGTAACCACATACAACAGTACCGGGCATGGTGACTCATGCCCACCAGCAATCAGTACACCATACCACAATGCTGGCCATGGTGGCTCGTGCCTGTAATCCCAGCACTCGGGAAGCAGAGGCAGGAGGATTGCTGTGAGTTCGAGTCTTGACTGGGCTACATGGTGAGTTCAGGGCCAGCCTGACCTACAAAGACAGATCCTGTCTCAAAAAAAAAAAAGTTTGAATGAGATTTTAAGTGTAGACTTTAAGCAATTCCTCAAGAGGGAATTAGTGTGTTTTCAATGGTATGCAAGATATTTTCATAATACTATGTAGAATTAGTTTTTGTTTGAATATTAAACATGGTATAAAAGATATTGGGATGTCAGGTTATCATGAGGTAGACTTGTGAGTTTAGTCTTATGTCTGTTCTTAGGAACAGACATGTTATGCTCTGAATAGTATGGCTGACCAGACTGTGAGTCTTTGATTAGAGCCTCAATTTCTTCTTTTATTAAGCTTTATGTTTCAAAAAAATCTTAGTAGTATATTTTTCCCTTACATAAGTATTATATTCATTCAGCTTCATGTTTCTTTCTATCTATGCAATGTTTTTGCTTTATGAGTTGTTTTATTTTTATGCCATATATATAGAAAATGTCTAAAATGACTTCACATAAATAAATGTGAAGCTTAAAGCATGACTGTGTCATCAATATTCTTTTTGTTTAATTTGATATATTAAATATTATGACATGGGAAATACTATTAATTTTGAAAATTTAATGTATTTGTTCACTTTGATTAGTATGTGTTTGCAGTACATAATGGTCATATTCACCATAGAATATTTTACATGTACATAACACATTTAAATTCATATTTCTGCTCCTTCTCCTTTTTTATTTTTCCAGCATCAGAGCCACTTATTTTTCTTATAAGACTTTATGAAGTTAATTATCATATATACAGATTAAACATCTGACCAATAGGTCAAGGTACATATAAAACATGTATGTATTCTGATCAATTTTCTCAGTGATTACTTCTCATAATCAGTTTGTAGAGGAAAGCTTGATATTTATTACAGCTTTAAAGAGAATAACTGAACCCAAATCTTTCCATGCATTTCTCTCAATTTTTCCCCAACTTTTAGTCATACTCTCTTACAATGCTTTGAAGCAAAACAGGCTGCTTATATGTGTAGTAGCTCATCTATTTTAAGAAATTAATCTTAACTCATAAATGAAACAATATCGAGGAAGCTTTATTGTTATTTTGAAAAGATCTGGAGTTCTGTGATACGGCTTGTACACAGATACTGCGCGGCGATGTGTGGAAACACGTGCGTTGGCAGTGAAAGGCAGAAGGAGGGAAACATGGGATAACTACGCTATGTTTCCTGGGAGGAAATGAGAGCACTTTCAACTTTTCCATTCATCGTCCCCTAGTATCAGTGCTGTATGAGATGAAAAGGCCAAAATAAGCATGAATTTTGTTTTAATTAACTCTCTAAGATTTGCCTCCCATTTAGGTGCCCCCTCCCACCTTCATCTGTTATTTGCTTCAATTTAGGGCTATAAATATTATTAATCCTCAGAGACTTCTTCCTGCTTCCTTTAGTTAATTAAAGATACTCTAGCATCTATCTTATGCTACCACCAGGAGGGCACAAAAAATGAAATATTATATTGCTAGATAGTTCATTCATTAGCATAAAATAATCAGTGGGATTGTGTCCTGGAGTTTCAAATAGCTCTGCCCGATTTTCCTTTAGAGGACAAATGTAGTCCACTGAAAGAAAAAAATAATGAGGGAAAGAAAGGGTAAAAGAGAAGTAAAAAATTATTGAGACATGCAATGATGAATAGGTAGGTTTTTAAGAAATGCACAGTCTAGAGTCTCTTGCAGAAATAAACGGTCATAATTCCCTTCTCAGATATCGTTAGCAGTGAATGGGAAGAAGTCTTCCCTCGGCTGCTTCAAGCTGTGTTACTCAGTCGGGAGAGGAAGGGGGGCAGCAGGGAAGCTGTCATAAAAAGAAAAAAAAAAACCTTTGCTAAAATGATATTATTATATTTTACTTATTTTATAGTAATGGTTTTATTACAAAAAGAGAAACTATGATGTAAACTTCATGTATCATTCACTTACAGCGTTTTAAACCAAACCAAGCAGAACTCAAGACTAGACAGCTCCGCTATTTATGTTCCTCCGAGGGTGGCTCATCCTGCCCTCTTTTTCCACCCTTAGTGTTTTGCTTCCTTTGGGGAGAGATTCTGAGTGTTTCATTTCTCCTCTGGGTGGACTTAAAGGCCAGACACATTGATTATTAATCATTATATTGGGGCTTTCTCCTTCTTGACCAGTGACATAATCTACAGAGCATGATAGGTATACTGTAACTGACATCTGTATTAAAACAAATCAGGTTGTGGCATATATATCCACCCTAATAAAAAAAGCCATCTTTCAAGTCCTGCTCCTATAAGTCGTTCTAAAGAGACCACTGTGTTACAAATGCATAAACACTGAGCCATAAATCCAGGAGCAGAGATGGATCTGAAAGCCCAGTTTGGGACATTCTTTCCGTGGACTCTTGGGACACCGCAGCTCAACTAGCGTCACTTACTCTTCTTCTGGGTTTTGCTGCTGTAGAATAGGAGGGAGAAAACTTGGAACATGATTTTCAGACCCTATTACTTGGATTTTTAAAAATTAATTTCATTTGACATATTTTTGTGTAAACTTTTAACTTAAAAATTATTTCAGTTCATGTCTCATAAAACTTATGATGTTAGAGAACATTTAAAGTACATTTTTAACTCTCAGTTTGTGGTTTTCTGTAATATAGCCTGAGTTTTGAAGAATGGCTGGGAAACGAGAATGTACTGCAATATTTACAAGCATAGAGTTTTTAAATTAAACTGCTTGTTGCTTCAATCTTGATTCCTGGCCTGCATGATTTTGACCTCTCAGAAGTTCAGTTCTGCTAATTATGAACTAGAGATAATTATAATAGAAATCTAAAGCTCAGTGCTTATATCTAGCTCAGGACTCACAAAGCATTAAGTCTACAATGGGTGGGAGCTTTTATTAGTCTTACTGTGTTGATGGTCAAATTGGATGCTTTAGAGAGTGAGCTGGTTCAACAGTATACTTTTAAATAATTACACTGTAACCACAGGCATAAACCAAGGACTGTGCAGGGTACAATAGGAAATATAGTCAGCTTGATTATTTTAGACAGATGATAATCTGAGAATCAGTATGGAGAAATTAGATTTTGAATTGCTCATTTGGATTCAGTGTTGAAATAAACATGTGATTATAGTGAGCAGAATAAAAAGCCAAGAATTATTTTGTTTTGTGAAGTTTTTTCACTTGCTTTTCTTATTTAGCCCTTTTTTAGTTTTGTTTATTGTTGTGCCTCTCAGTATTATCCATGGACATATTTATGCATATATACATGTGGTCTCTCTTTCATTCCCTGTTTCTGACTGTAAAGGACAATACGGATTTATGCCTAGTGACCTCTTGCAAGTTTTCTTTCTTTGCTGCAAAATTATTGGGAGCAAGAACTTGATTTACTTTGCTGGTTTTGAACTGTGCTGCCAATAAGTAAATTGGCTCATGGTAATCACAACATTCACTTCTATTAAATGATCATCAATTGAGTTATTTGTCTTTTTGCACGCTATTTATTATGGCCTACTTTTCACTTTCAATTAAAAAGTTGAAACATATAATTCACTTGTTTGAAGGGATTACAAGTGAGGGAACTTGAATTCTCAAATGATTATTTGAAAGAGTAATTTGAAAAGTGCTGTTTATATTTTACTGGAAATTTGTGATTAGGAAATTATTTTGTTGCATGCAGTTGAAAACAATTATTTCCTTATGTAAAATCTACTTTAGAGAAAGGAAAGGAAAAAACATGAGGAAACACATTTTGTCTAATGATTTTCTTTCAGGAAAAATATTGCTATCATGATCCTTTTTAATTAAATAAGAATTTAGCACGTTTGCACATGTGTTCTTAATGTCAGACTCTGGTTATCATGCTTACACCTCTGTTATTAATGCTAGCCATGCTTTGCAGATGAGGAAAAGCTAGTTATCAATGAATAATTCAGATTCCATAACTGTCAGACCTCATTATTTTAAATAGGGCCTAGTAGTTCCAGTTGTAACCAGCTAATTGCCTCGTTTAAACTTAAACTGTTAGACTATTCCACATAATTCTCAATTTTAAGAAACTTTAAATACATTTGAAATGGCTGTAATACATAGAGCAATTTGCTTTAAATCAATCTGGATGAATAAGACACATTCTGCTTATGATCTGCCTTCAAATAAGAGTTAAAATGTATTTTAATTTAATCCACTAGCTGCCATGAAATGCATACTTAACACAGAGCAAACAAACTGCTTTAAATCTATAAAAATAAAATAAGTAGACTGACTAATTCAATTTAAAAATGAGTCTCTTTTGTTAAAACATGTTGCCAAGTAAAGGTTCAAAACCAAATGAAGGTGATAGGAGGGGGTACTGAAGGTTATTTCTGTTACTTCCTCAATCCGTGGCACCTATTAATGCTAAAACAATTGTAGCCTCTCCAGTGACTCACAGCATCTGTAACGTCAGAGTTGTAGCTATGAAAATGACCTGTTCATGTCGTTTTTCAGGGGGAACATCAGTGCAAGGGACACCACTGACCGATGGGGCCTGTGACCAACCGTCAGATCTGCCAACCCTCAGGGTCTGGTTTTGGTCAGTGACTAAAACTCGCAGAGTCAGATCCTGGCCATTCCCGCCTCGTGACACTGTTACAATGGCATTCTAGAACTGCTTTTCCTACCAGTTGTTCTCTCTGTTCTTTTATAGGTTTGGGGCCTGAAGAGTGGCTTGAATGCTCTCCATGCCTCTTGAAGCTTGCTGAATTTCTTTAACATTCATGTGCATTTTCTCTCAATACATGTCTTACACATCTAATTGTGTCATAGTATTTGTTTCTTAGGGGACCTGGATTGACTTAGCAATGGTTCTAGAATCTCTTCATGTCTAGTTGACTATTCTGTTCACGAATACAATTCCTTTCATTTGACTTGTGTCATCTTCATATATAGTGAGCTATGAATGGGGGGTATTTTCCACTAATAAGTAAATAAACACACACACACACACAAGTGTTCTCCAGGCTCTATATAAATTCTAATATGAACAAGTAAGAACTGAGCGGGTATCTGTTATTTTTATATCAACTTTTCATCTTAAAGTCTTGTCTAACCCTCTTGTGAATAAGATCAATGCCTTTGGACAAAGTAAATAACATATCACAAGCCTACATGCTACTTTGGTATGAATTCTACCTTTCCCTTTAAATTTCAATTAAAGTAGCATGCCTTCGTAACATTGAAAGTAGATATGCTATAACTAGAGGGAAACCACACAATTAAACAAATCAATGAAGGCTTACTGTAATGTTTTCTTAGTTGATCACTAGGTATAATTTCAAAACTCTTAGAAAATATTTACTAAAGATTTCTCTACATTCATAACTGCATATGTGTAGGAATAACATATCTTCCCAACGAGGAAGTAGAAATACCTACAGTTCTACCTTGTTTTCTACTCATATTGTCTCAAATTTGGCAAAGTCTACACATTCTAACATGTGAAGTTTCTTGCTCTTCTAGAGATGGAAAAGGACAGCTGTGGGAAAGTAAATGTGCACTGACAAGTTTTTTAGCTAATTTAAAGAGATGTCTAGAAATTTTTTTTTTTTTTTTGAGACAGTGTCTTGCTTTGTAGTTCAGGCTGGCCCTGAGCTCGCTATGTAGCCCAGGCAAGCCTCCAATGCAGCAGTCCTCCTGCCTCTGCCTCCTGAGTGCTGGGATTACATGCGTGAGCCACCACGCCTGTCTCTAGAAATTTTTATATCAAGTTATTAGTTACTAGTGTCTTTTAAATTTCACACTGGACATTTGAGGTACACATATTTTTTATAGTTAAGTTTTAATATCAGCTTAGCCAGGGTCACCGTCTATGTCTTTGTACTCCCATTTCTTAAATGAGTAGTGGTGCATAAAGGACCAAATTCCAAGGCTAGTATTAGCATCCAGCATCTGATTTTTTAAAAAAATCTTTTTTTTATTTTTATTTTTTTGAGACAGGGTCTCGCTTTGCAGTTCAGGCTGGTCCTTAGCTCACAATGTAGCCCAGGCAAGACCTGAACTCAGCAATCCTCTTGTCTCTGCCTCCTGAGTGCTGGGATCACAGGCGTAAGACACCAACGCCCGGCACTGTGGTGTGTGGTATTGATGGCTGGTGGGCGTGAGTCACCACGCCCAGCATTGTTTGTGGTTACAGGGATAGAACTCAGGGCCTTGCTCTTGCAAAGTAGGCACTGGAACCACTGAGCTAAATCTCCAGCCCCCCAGCACCTGATTTTAAACAAGTACAATTCTCCTACCCTTCTTTAAGAGGAAATGATCCCTGCCTATTTGGAGTGACAAATTTTCTGCTTACTCTTTCAGTGCAAATCCCTGTTAGCTGTCAAAACGCAGAACATAAGTTTGTCTACCTTAATATCATCTTCTGGGGATAGCTATGAAATGAATTTATCAGCCTCTGATTCTGATGTAGGGCATTTTTATTTACTTCTTTTGTAGGTAAGGCTTCTACTCAAGACTTCTGTAATACTGTGAACAATATATAAAGTTCTGAGAAAATGAAACGTGGGTTGCTTTACTTCTTTTTATTTGGTGATAAGAACTTCTAAAATATTAATGCTTCTTGGGGAATTTGTTCTCCTTTGCTATCATCTGATCTCTGAGCAAGGATTAGTTTTGCCTGTTCTGTTAACACTGTGAAAGTATAATAGGCTACCAAGAAATAAGAAGGTAAATATTTCTTCTACATGAATTAGTATATTCTGACAGGTTTTTACCTTCAGAAAACCAGGGAAGATGAAATACAGACACATACAATTAATGCCAGTTACAGTTCATAGACATATGTGCTTTTTTTTTCCATTGCAATAACTGGAGAATTTACATATGTAAGCTCTGTGTCAGCCTGGCCATCTCAGATGGTTCGTTTTTCAACATTGTGATCTGAGAGAATCTCACCTCAGTCTTTGAATAACATCCTGTGACTATATACAAATGTTGTAACAAAAGGAGGGCTTGTCTGTCTGTCTGTCTTGAAACCCTGGGACTAAACTAGTTCTCAATGTGTCATAGTGAAGCTGACCATTGTGTTTAATAACCAAATAAATTCTGAGCACCACTCTACTATATTTAGCATTTTAGATAATTATGTAAATATAAACGTTACAAAGGTAATACTCAGCATTTATCCTCTCTACATTATAGTTTAAGGTTCTGTGATAAGCATTTAATCCAGTTAACTTCTTTTAGAATTTTTTTTTTCCTCAAACTTCTATTGAATTTGACCTCTGGGGTTGGAGATTTAGCTCAATGGTTCCGGCGCCTGCCTCACAAGTGCAAGGTCCTGAGTTCCATCCTGGTAACCACATACAATGCTGGGCGTGGTGACTCACGCCCACCAGCCTTCAGTACCACATACCAAGGCATGGTGGCTCATGCCTGTAATCCCAGCACTTGGGAGGCAGAGGCAGGAGGATTGCTGAGTTCAAGACTTGCCTGTGTTACATAGTGAGCTGAGGGCCAGCCCAAACTACAAAGTGAGACCCTGTCTAAAAAAAAAAAAAAAAAAAATTGACTTTTACATCCATATTTATAGCATAAAACTTTTATTTTAATAGAAATGGAAGACTTAGTTATGAAGAACTTTTAACAAAGGCAAAATTAGGGTTAATAAGTAAGCATTAAGGTAAAACAATATTGGGTTATAATATACATTTTGGCCTCTGGGTAGCACAAGTTTCAGAGGATTGAACAGTCTGTTTACACATATATCAGATTCAAGTCACAGATTTCTTTGAAATCTCCGGATCCTGCCTATGGTAAGTATCCAGATGAACATCTTGTTTTCTGCTAAAGAAAAAAAAAATTGGACATTCTCTGAGGCAAGCCTGGAATTTTGTAGAGTGACTTCTTATGGTCACTGTTAACACTTATTCTATTGAGGACAAATCTAATCTCTGATTAGAATATTGTGGTGATTAAGTTTCAAAACAAGTAACCATAGTTTTCTTAGGACTGGGTTAGACTTTTAATATATACTACTTGTTTTAACATATGGTACAGATGGATTGCAAGCTACACCTGAACAACTGAATATTCCAAGCATTTGGTGTTTATGTTGTAATTTTAAAATAGCCATTCGTTAGCCAGGTGTGTGAGGTGTGTGTGTGTGTGTGTGTGTGTGTGTGTGTATGCATGTATTTAAAGACAGTTGAGAAAAACATTATTTTTCACTATTTTGCATATTCTGAAGACTGCTTTCCCATAGAAAATTTGAGAACACACACTTTACATCATGCTACAGTTACTAGGTGTTAACTATTATAACTTCTTAGTCAACGCGAGAAGCATATGGCTTATAAGGATATCTTTTTTTCCACAGGCATCTTCTAAAAATGGAGACTTTCTACTTTAACCTTTGAAGGAATGATTCTTCTAATATCCCCAAAACTTATTGAGCAGTAGTAGCAATCAACCCAAAGTTACATCCTAGGCAGTAGTCAATTGGAAACCAAAGGACCCTGTTTGACATTTTACTGTACTTAATACTTCTGATTTCATCATCTAGAAATCATGAGCCTTGCTTTTCAGTTCTACATTTTGTATCACCTAGAATCATTTTAAATCCCCTTTAGATTGAAATAATTCCTAAAATAACCAGAAATGAATTATGTACACACTGTGCGTTAAAACTGGAATGCATCATGCAGGAGTGGTTGGATTGAACAGTGAGAAACATCCCCCTTTAGAAAAAAGCTGCTCACTGCACAGAGTGTCTGCACGAGTGACACCTTTTATCCATTCATTTCTATTTAACTTTTTTAAATTAAATTATTTATTGGTACAATTTATATACATCTCACAATAACACATAGCATTGGGGAATTTGTACCAATATATGACACAGTCAATTCTCATTTTTACCCATATCCCCACCCACCCACACCTCCCCACCCCCTATATACATGCTTTTATTTTCTTTCAGAATCATATTTATTCCTTCCCCTCATTACATCCCCGCACCAAATTTCCTTTGGAAATTTCCCATTCTACACTGTCATGCTTTCTAGAGCTCATTTGCATCTACAGGTGCTCATATCAACGAGGAGATCCGGTATTTGCCTATCTGTGATCTATTGATTTCACTCATTAGCATGTCCTCCAGGTGTATCCATTTGCGATTTAACTTTTCAGTTAGTGCGCCATTTAACAATGATGTTTTATTCCAAGGCATGTGCAGCCCTTATCACAGTGGATGATGAATTTATTACTTATTGTCTTTCTAGAAGGTTTTTGGTGTTTATAGCCCCTCTCTGTTTAGGTTTTTTCCTTCATTCTGTAATTAATAGCTCAGTTTCTATACACATCTTATTGTGTGTGTGGTATGTGCAAAGGCATGTGCAGTTTGTGTTTTTGTTTGTGCAGTCTGAAATGATTTTAGTTCTAGTTATTGGATGGGATAAAATTTTTCTAAATTTTGTTAATTCTAACTTTACACTTGTGAAAAATTTAAACGCATATATATCATTTAAGTAAAGAGAATCATTTAATGAGCCTCCATGTGTACTTCAACCAGATTTAACAGTTATGAATACCTGACCGGTGTTTCTCAAATGACACTGCTCACTAACCACCTTCACTATCGTCTAGTTTCATTCAAATCCCCAACATCATGTCATTCCATCTGTGAAAACTCCACACTATGTCTGTAAAATGTAAGTCTTCTCTTACATAATAGTATTGACATATCTAAAAGATTTAAAGTATTCAAAATTTCCACAATGTAAAAGTTTATTTTATTTTTCAGTAATTTTGTTCAATATGAATCTAAAAAAGTTCTAAATATCATATTTGGACATTGTGTTTTTTGAAGTACTTCACATCAATAGTTTCCTATTTATTTTTTATGGAAAAATTAGTTTTTTATGCAGGGCTCTTTTTTTTTTTTTTTTTTATCTTTTTTGAGACATGGTCTTGCTTTGTAGTTCAGGCTGGGCCTGAGCTCACTATGGTGCCCAGGCAAGCCACCACAAACTCAGCAATCCTCCTGTCTCTGCCTCCCGAGTGCTGGGATTACAGATGTGAGCCACCACGTCTGGCATTGTGGTATGCAGTGTTGATTGTTGGTGGGCATGTCTCCACACCCAGCATTATATGTGGTTACCGGGGATCGAACTCAGGACCTTGCGCTTGCGAGGCAGGTGCCGGAACCACTGAGCTAACCCTCCGGCCCATAAGCAGGGCTTTTTTGATTGCATCTCTTTCGTGTTAGTTAATGTGAACTGTGGCCTTAATTTCATGTGATTGTAGTTTAAGTTTTTGCAAGAAGAGTATGAAAGTGATGCAATACATTTCCTGTACATCCCACTAGGAGGAACATAGTATTAATTTTTCTTTTTTTGTTAGCTATATTGGCATGGATTTAGATATTACTGGTGTGATCTGTTCATTTTGTAAGTTCACAAAGAACTTTTCAAACAATAGAATTAGTTTCCATTGTTGATCTTTTTATAACTCCAGTAGTCAGTCAGTAAGGGATTATATCTATTATTTTTTCTGTAAAACTTCTGCTAAAAAGGATTTATTTTACCAGATGCTGTGTGTTCTTTGAGGAGATCAGCATGATGTAAACAGGCAGAGTGACATTTGCCAATGCTTTGTTTCTTCTAGAAATGCAAGGCTCATGGAAGAATTTTCTTATCACATTTTCTTTCTTTTGTTTTTGTTGTAATTCCAATTAGCACCATAAATACAACTACACAAATGACAATGGGGTTAAGATTTCTCAAAAATACTGTGATGTAGCTCCTGCTAGTAAGAAGTAAATAGTTTACTTTAATTGCAAATAATATTTTTTTGTTAAATTGATGGAATTATTTGTACATTCAGAATAATTTTTCGGCCATTTCATCTGGATCTCACAGCAACCCTATACTATTAACAAAGAAAATGTTGCCTTGTATATAAGGAAGGGGTGGGGGAGGTTGTGGGTGGGTAGGGATATGGGTAAAAATGAGAATTAACTTCTGTCATATACTGGTATAAATTCCCCAGGTTGAGTGTGATTGTGAGCTGTATAGAAAATGTACCAATAAAGAAGTCAATTTAAAAATAATAATTTCGGGCCGGAGGGTTAGCTCAGTGGTTCCGGTGCCTGCCTTGCAAGCTCAAGGACCTGAGTTCAATCCCCGGTAACCACATATAATGCTGGGCATGGTGGCTCACGCCTGTAATCCCAGCACTCGGGAGGCAGAGACGGGAGGATTGCTGAGTTCGCGGCGGCTTGCCTGGGCACCATAGTGAGCTCAGGGCCAGCCTGAA